>JAVCKT010120683.1:0-20757 GCA_032273925.1 Rhynchotus rufescens
GAGGCCGCCCCCTCCTCCTCACTGCCTCCCTTGAGGTATTTATAGACACTGATCAGGTCCCCCCTCAGCCTTCTCTTTTCCAGGCTGAGCAGGCCCAGCTCCCTCAGCCTTGGCTCATAGGGCAGATGCTCCAGGCCCCTGATCATCCTCGTATTGTACACCAGCATAGCAGTGTATCGATGAAAGTTCAGGCTTGAGGTGGCAGGAGAAAACCTTCTGCCATCTCACCCTATCAGGTATCCCTAGCCAACAGGTACAAGGCCCTGGAGGAGGAAGGACAATCAGTGGATAGTGGAAGAGGGAGTCCCTCTCCTCCAAAAATAATAACACAAAACGGCAAACTCCAGATATTGTGATCACTGACAAGAGGGAGAAAAGGTGGGTTATCATCATGGGAGATTCCTTGTTTCAGGGAACAGAGAGACCGATATGTAGACACGACCCTCCTCTATGAGAAGTCTGCTGCCTTCCAGGGACCTGGGTTAAGGATGTCACCAGCAAACTTCCCAGCCTGGTCTGACTCATGGACTATTATCCACTGATGGTCACACACATGGGAGAAGAAGAAGCAGCAACATGTAGCCTGAAGGCAATCAAAACAGATTTTAAGGAATTGGGTTGGACAATGAGGAACTCAGGCACACAGGTCTTCCTAGTGCTGGCAGGAATATAGAAAGAAACAGGAGGATACAGTCCATCCAACATGGCTTTGTGGATGATGTTATTGTCACAATTTTGGTTTCTTGGGCAACAGGAAGCCTCACATAACACCAGGCATCATGGCATCTAATGGAATTTATCTTTTTCAAAGGGGGAAGAGGGTCTTATGTCATGAGCTAGCAGGGCTAATCCAGAAGGCTTTAAACTAGATTCAAGAGGGCAGGATGGTATCATCAGGGAAGCAGTTGATAAGGAAGGCAATGGCCTGTCATGCCACTCACAGCAGTGTAACTCCAGGGCCTATGAAGAATGCCCAAAGCCTGGAGAGGCTGAATGGCTAAATATGAGGACTTCTGAAGGCTCACATAGTCAAGTTGCAGCTGCCCCTGCTAGAATAAGAGGCACATTGGGAGCCCAACTCAAATGCCTCTATGTAAATGCACACAACATAGAGAATAAACAAAGGGAACTGGAAATGTGTGTGTGACTGCAAGGCCATGATCTTATTGCAATTACTGAGACATGGTGGGACAGCTGTCATGACTGGAACGTGGCCACGGATGGCTTTAGGCTTTTTAGGAATGTCAAGCCAGGAAGGCGAGGTGGCAGAGTTGCTCTTTATGTGAGAGAGCAACTGGAACATATGGTCACAGGCCCTCGTCCTTACGGGGGACTTCAAACATCCTGATGTCTGCTGGGATAACCATACAGGCAGGAACAGTCAGTCCAGGAGGTTCCTGCAGAAGGTTACAGATAGATATCTTCTTGATGCAGGTGGTTAATGAGCCAAAAAGGGGAGTGGTGCTGCTAGACCTGATACTAACAACAGAGATGGTCTAGTCAGAAAAGCGAAGGTTGAGGGCACTCTTGCCTGCACTGACTGTGAGATGTTGGAATTCATGATCCTGCATGGAAGATGCTGGGCAAGAAATAGGATTGCAACTCTGGACTTCAGGAGAGCCAACTTTGACCTCTTCAGAGAATCCCCTGGGCCAGGGTCCTAGAAGGAAAGGAAGTCCAGGAGAATTGGTTAACATTCAAACACCACTTTCTCCAAACTCAGGATCGGTGCCTTCCTACAAGAAGGAAGTTGAGCAAAAGGGGCAGGAGACCTGCGCGGATGGGCAAGGAGCTGTTGGGTAAACGTAATGAGGAAAAGAGTGCATACATAATGTGGAAGAATGGCCAGGTCACATGGGAAGAATATAGGAACACTGTCAGAGAATGCAGGGATGCAACAGGGAAGAGCAAGGCCCATTTAGAATTAGAGTTAGTAAGAAATGTCAAGGGCAACGGGAAGTATTTCTACAGATACATAATCAGCAGGAGGAAGACTAGGGAAAAGGTTAGCCTGCTGCTGAATGGAGAGGGTGCCTTGGTGACAGAGGATGCAGAGAAGGCAAAGTTACTAAAAGCCTTCTTTGCTTCTGTCTTTACCACTAAGGCTAGTCCCATGAACTACAGAGTGGATAGAAGAGAGAGAACCAGGAAAGAAGAGGATTGGGTTAGGGATTATTTAGGCCAGCTGGAAACCCCTAATCTATGGGCCCCAATGGGATACATCCAAGAGTGCTGAGGAAACTGGTGGGGGTTATTGTTCAGCTGCTCTTCATCATCTTCAAGATGTCATGGAGAGCAGGGAGGTGCCAGAAGACTGGAAAAAAAACCAGTATCACTTCAGTCTTCAGAAAGGACAAGAGGGAGGAGCTGGGAAACTACAGGCCAGTCAGCCTCACCTCCATCCCTGGTAAGGTGATGGAGCAGCTCATCCTAGAGAGCATCTCTAGGCATGTGAAAGAGAAGGAGATCAAGAGTAGTGTCCCAAAGTACAGCTGTCGCTCTGCTTGCCTGGGTCTTGCCATATGCATGCTGCAGTATTGCAGTTGTGAAGGCACCTGTGACACCTAGAAAAAGCAAAATTACCACATGACACTTCTGCTAGGCAGGGATGATGAGTCCAGAACTACTGACACATAATTAGACTTACTGTACTTCACCTCACATCCTCAGCTGTGACTGGAAAAGGCCCAATCGGTACCTGAAAAAGTAGAGGAAAGCAAATCACCGAGAGGCAGT
This sequence comes from Rhynchotus rufescens, assembly GCA_032273925.1. Classification (NCBI taxonomy): domain Eukaryota; kingdom Metazoa; phylum Chordata; class Aves; order Tinamiformes; family Tinamidae; genus Rhynchotus; species Rhynchotus rufescens. The sequence continues at coordinate 2,737 of JAVCKT010120683.1, forward strand.
CCAGCAACACCCTACCACCCAAAATGAACCTAACACGTACATGCAGGCAGCCCCTCTCACCTTTTGTGTCTCCTCCTGCCCATGTGGCTTCTCCTCTCAATGACTCCCTGCAAAATATACAAACACTGAGAGAAGAACACACCTTGAAGAGATGACAAAAAACACACCCCAATCACAGCAACATCCCACTACAACATCTTTACCTCTTCTGCTGGCCTGCCAGGCCTCTAGCCTATGTGCTACAACAGCTATACCTGCCACAATCCCTGTAAAAGCAGAACACAAGTGAGTGAGAGAGACGATATCAACCCCCAAAGCACCCAACACGAGGCTCTCCTTCGTCTTGCAGGCCAAGGCTCACCTTGCTGTGCTTGCTGTCCGCATTACTTGACACCTCACCTCCTACAGACACAAAGCAACAAGTCATCAAGAAAGCCCACTGACCACAACACTCTCCTCCTTCCAACAACTCCCTAGCTCACCTTCTTATTAGGGCAGGGCCCTTTCTTACTCCATTTCTTTTGGGAACTCCAGGAACACTGCTCTGCATCTAGAAAAAAACCCTACATCAATCTGCCCCACCAACTAACATCCATAGACAATATATATATATATATATAATACAAATACATATTTAGGGGATTACCTGGCTGATCAACCACCACTCTGGGCCATTGCTGACACACATGTTCCACACGCTACTACAGCCAACTCCCACAAGTGAGGCAGCTCCAGCCCCAAACTGACAGGCACACCGATAAATAACAGACAAATCAAGGAAAGCTCTACACAAAAGCAACTAGTACCACACAGAAAATACTTAGGATGATGTTCCTAAGGTAAACAGCCCTGGTGCTCAGCTCAAGACTGGAAGAAATTCAAAATGTGAGCGCTCATGTCAGAAAAGGGCCAGCAAAGCCAGAGACTGCGAGGCAAAAGTCACCAGCTAGAAAGACTGGAGACTGTAACGATGCATAGAAGATAACCTTGAAAGGGTGCTGGGAAGACATAAAGCACTGGCTGCTAAAGAGGAAAGAGACACTGATAAGGCCTTAAAGAGAGTCACAAAGATTGCTGGCTGCAAACAGCCACAAGAGTCAGAGGGATGAGATGTGCCTTAGCTGCACTTGCTGCACAAGTTGGGATGCACTGGCAGAATGGTGATGATTCAGGCCAGGTAGACATACAGAGGATGCCTACAGCACTAGCACTGCACAATGCAGAATGCATTCTGGAACACAAACAATGAGATCAATCTCAAGTCCTCAGCAATAACTCTACTGCAGCTACAACACATACCATGAAGACACAGGCAGGAGCTGCCAGCCTGAAAACACCTGCATTTTCTCCTCTGAAATACCCAAAACATCTGCCTGACATCACACAGGCACAAGGGGCACGCGCACTAGAGGTTATGTACTGGTGCACACACACACACACACACACACACACACACACACACACACATACAGTCAAGACACCCCAACACCATCTACCCCTTCACTTAGCTTTTGCAATGCTCAGTGTGACAGGGCCTCAGGAGCAGTCTGTGGTGGGCAAATGCATCCTGTTCAATCTTGTTTGAGACAACATGTTTGCCTTTGGCACTTGCCTAACCAGAGCACAAGCAGCCACTCCCATGACAGATCCTGCCTTGGTCATGAAAAAATCTTCCAAAGTACAACTGTCACTCTGCTCACCTGTACTGAGCCAGATCGACTCTCCAGTATCAGGGCTGGGGTGACACCTAGAACAAACAAAATTACCAAGTGACTCTTGCGCATGGTGGAAATGACTACTCCTACAACTACTGACACTACTATATTCAGTCAATCTGCCTCACCTCTTATTCTCAGTTGTGAATGGAAAAGGCCCACTTGCTATCTGTGAAAGCAGAGGAAAGGCAAATCACTAAGAATCAGACCAACAATACCCCAATGAACAAAAAGAACCAAGCAAAAAGACACTCAGATGCCACACTCACCTGCTCAGGCCTGCTATGTCCACTCAGCTTCTCCTCCCAGCTATCACAAACCTCTACAAACACAGAAATCAGCACTCAGTGAGGGGATGACAAAAACCCAAACCTCAATAATATCCTGCAACACCACCTTTGCCTCTTCTCTGAGCTCATCCAGAACTATGTTCCAGGCTATGTTCCACAATAACTATGTGTGCCACAGCATCTATAAAGGCAGAACACAAGTGGGCAAGAAGGACAGGACTGGAGAGACAATCCCCCCAAAAAGCAAGGCTCTGCTTGCTCACGCTCACCTTTCTGTACTATTCCTCAAGGTGACTGACCTGCGCTCCACATTCTCTGACACCTACACACACAAAGGAAAAAGTCATCAAAAAAGCCCGTGGACCAAAACATTCTCCTTCCAACAACTCTCTAACTCATTTTTTTTAGGGCAGGACTTTTCTTGCTCTAGCTCTTCTGGAAACCCTGGAAACCCTGCTCTGCAGCAGAAAAGCAAAATAAACGCCCGCTGGCCTGAACAAACAATCACTACCCCCTTCTCCCAACATTTGTGAATACATCAAGCAGATTATACACAGGCTGACCGATTGCCACTCCAGGCCATTGCTGCAAATCTCCACATGCTACTGCAGCCATCTCTCACAAGTGAGGCAGCTCCGGCCCCACACCGACAGCCATGTACACAAACATCAGACAGAGGAAAGCTTTATGCAAAAAGAGAACTTACTGCATGAAAGACACTTAAGACTAGGAAAATCCTGTGACAATACAACTGTGCAGCCCTGATGCTCAGCACAAGTGTGAATCCAAGTCAAATGCCAGAGCGCATGCTGGAAAGGGGCCAGCGAAGCTGGAGATGGCAATATGGAAGAGGCTAGCTAGAAGGATCCAATGCTGTGATGATGCAGGGAAGACAACCCTGAAAGAGTTCCCAGAAGGCATGATACAAGACTGGCCTCTGAAGAGGAAAATGGGGCTGACAAGGCCTCAAAGAAGGTGAAGATGAATGTCTACAGATGGCCCTAGCCTGGAGCTGGAGGGACCTAATGCCCCTTAGCTGCATTCACAGCACAAGTTGTGATCCCCCGGCACAATGATAACTCAGACCAGGCTGAAAGACAAAGGATGCCTACAACCCTTCTCCCCACACACCCAAAGTATTGCTGTGGCTGTGCTCACCTACACTGTGCCAGGTCTGTGCTCTGGTGTCAGGACTGTGATGACGCCTATGACACCTATGTAGAAAAAACAAAAGTACTAAGTGACTCATCCGTTAGGCAGGAATGACTACTCCTAGATCTACTGACACACCACTCTATCCAGTCTGTCTGCCTAACCTCAAATCCCCCCCACTATGAATGCAAAAGGCCCATGTGGCACTTGAAAAAGTAGAGAAAAAGCAACTCATCAATAGGCTGCCTGGCTACCCACTAACACACAAAAGGAACAAAACGCAGATGCATGCAGGCACCCCCTCACCTGCTCAGCCTCTCTTTGCTCATACAGCTTCTCTTCTCGGCAATGTCCCAAAAACCCTGCACAAACTGAGAGGGGAGCCACCTTGAGAGGATGACAAAACCACACCTCATCTGCAATAATAGCCCACTACCACAGACAGAAAAGCCCTAGGGAAAAGAAAACTTACTGCACAAAAGATACTGAGGCCTAGAAAAATCCTGTGACATCACGACCGTGTGGCTCTGAAGTTCAGCACAAGTGTGCATCAAAGTTAACCACCAGAGCTTGTGTCAGAAAGGGACTGGCAAAGCCGGAGACAGTGACATGGAAGAGACCAGCTAGAAAGATCCGATGCTGTGACAAGGCAGAGAAGACAACCTGAAACTGTGCTGGGAAGGCACAAAACAAGACTGACCTCTGTAGAGGAAGACAGAGCCTATAAGGCCTCAGTGACAGTCACAAAGATGACTGGCCACGAATGCCCAGAACCTGGAGATCAAGCAACAGAATGCCCCTCAGCTGCATTCATGGCACAAGATGGGATCCCCAGGCACAGTAATGATGACAACTCAGGCCAGAGTGAAAGACAAAGGATGCCTACAGCACTACTGTTCCATAACACAAAGACAGAGCAACTTCAAGACCTGAGCAAAACAATGCAGGGCTACAACACAGACCAGAGACAGGCTGGAGCTATCTGCCTCTACCAAACCTGCACTTTCTTCTGTGCAAGACCCAAAACACCAGCCAAACACATCACTCATCCAAAAGAGATATTTATACTATACAGTTTGGTGGCAGACACCCACCTGTCCTCTCTTGATTTACCTTTAGCAGGGCTCTGGTTGACTGTAGGACTTCAGGAGCCATCCTCATTTGGCAGACACATCCTCTTCCATCCTATTTCGAACACTTTTGTTTGCCTCCATCACCTGCAAAACCGGAGAAGTGGTCACCCTTGTAACAGTTCCTACCTCGGCTGCAAAAACACCCACCTCCAAAGCACTGCTATCACTCTGCTCATCTGTGCCGTGCTGGATGCACATGCCAGTGTTGGGACTGTGATGACACCTAGAACAAACCCAAGTACTGAAAGTAGTCCTAGAACAATTGGTACACCATTATACTCAGTCTGCCTCACTTCAAATCCTCTGCCATGACCGGAAAAGCAGAGGCAAAATCACTGTCTGAGAAAGCAGAGGAAAAACAAATGGACAAGCAAGAGCACAGAAATACTCCACCACACAAAAGGAGCCAAACACAGAAACAAGCCCCTCTCTCCTGCTCAGGTTCCTTTTTACCTCTCAGCTTCTTGGCAATTCCCCAGTAAAATCTACAAACACCAAAAGAACACACTGTGAGGGGAGGACAGAACTGCAACCCTTCTGCAACAACATTACCTGGTTTGCTTGCTCGTCTCTACCGTCACGGCTATGTGTGACCACCTCCCATGGTACCCATAAAAGCAGAACAGCAGTTGGCAACAAGGACAGCACCAGCACAATGACTGCCCCTTGCTAGTCTTGGCTTGCTTTCTTCCATCTGTGCTCAGGTTTCCTCCAGGACATGGGGGCCTGCATCTCTGCATTCCTTGCATCTACACAAACAAAGCAAAAGGTCATCAAGGAACTCCACTGATGACAACACTTTTGTTACAACAACTCTAAAGCTCACTTTATGACCATAACCTTTTGTTCCCTTCTTCCCGAAGCTTACAGTCCAGGGTGGCACAGCTGCTGCAACAGGAGCAACAAAAAAAGAAAAAACAGAACATGAAAGTCATAAACTGGAACACACTGTAATTGAGGTGTCACCAGTCCACTCCCTAGCGGCATCCCTCTTCACACTAGCATTGCTAACTCCTGCATGGAAGGCAGCTTCAGATCCAGACAGGCACCCAGACATTAGAAAGACATATGGAGAAAAGCCCTACACAAACAAAACTATTTGGACATGTAATAATCCAAATTATTAGAAATAATCCATAGATTAGAAAAATCTATGAGGCCACAGCTGAGCAGCTCTGTTCTGGAAGCAGTTCTGGAAAACAGTATGATGCCACTACCTGTGACAGAGAAGGGCTGTCAAAGACAAGACAAAGGATGTGGAACAGGTGGGTCAGAAATGAGCTCTACCTGTAACATAATGGGAAAAAAAACCCAAAGGGTGCCATAAATGTCAAGAAAGCCTCCAAAAAGACCACAAATATGACCAGCCACAATGCAAAGATGGAATGACCGACCAATCCTTAGTGCTGAAGGGGGCAAGATGCACTGACACAACGTTGATGAGTCTAACCCTGCAGAAGACAACAGATGCCAGAAAAAACATGTGACATCAAGATGTGACCAGAAGAAGCAGCTACAGAACACAGAGGCTGCAGACTATATAAATACACAGACCTGACCCACCCACCCTACCACTCCCCTACTTGCTAACAGGTGCACCTCACTGTATATAACACACATATGACACTCATGCAAAATGCTCAACTGCACCACAATCCAGGTAAATGTAAAGTCATAAAGGAAAGACATCCCCATATCCCCTTTGACATTCTACTTACCTTTACAGGGCTCTGGAGCACTGTTGAGCAACAAGACAAATTCTCAAAGGCATCTCCATCTCCTCCAGTTTTCCCTTAGGGACCCTATTTACCTTCACTGATGGCCAAATCAAAGCTTAAAAAAAGCTTAAAAATATAATGGTAGAAAAAGCTTAAAAATCAAAGGGTAGAATTGGAGGCTTGGGACCTCTGAACATCCCACACTAACGTACTAATCCAAGGGGAAAGAAAATACTTTTATTATCTTACAGTTCCATTTTCTGTCCTTCAGCAATCCTACTGCACAAGACAGCCTGTCTTCTCCAAAAACATCAATAAACATCCCTAGAGAATTTAAATACCTCAACAGCAGCTGTTTGTCAAAACCATCCGAATCCTGTATTCCCATAAAACAGCAACAGCCGAGCAAACTCTGGTGCTGGAGCCTGGGTTTATGTACCCCTGGTCCCACCCACTGCCCTACTCAGCAGCCCTTGCAAAAGGCAGGGGGGCGCAGGGGCGGTCCGCTAATCCCAGTCATAAATGCTGGGCAGGCATGACGTTTTTCCTTCCCTAGGTGGAATAGAGAGTACAGAGAAGAAAAATACTTTGGTGATGAGACACTCTTCATGTGATCACTGAGACTTCATATCCTATATTCAGAATATCAAATGGTCTGCTATTAAAATTCTTTTTATGCTGCCTACTACTAGACTGTATATTGAAATAATTTTAAAGGGGGAAGTGAAAGAAAATTATTAGGGGAGGGAAAGCAGAGGAGTTTCAGTAGGGAAGAAAGAGAGCTTTTTGGGAAAAAGAGAGTTATTGGGAGAAGAAACAAATATATTTAGGAGAGAGGAAGAGTTATTGGGGGAGAAAAAGATTTATTATGTGAAGGAGGAGAATTAGTCGGGGACAGAGAGAAAGTTAGGAATATGGGGGAGGAGAGAGAATTTTTAGTGGGAGGAGAAAGGGGAGATTTGTGGGGGGAAATAACAAGGGGAAAAAATGATTGGGGGGAGAGAAAGAATTATTAGAGGCAGAGAGTGAGAAACATGGAGTGGAAAGAGAAAGTTGTTAGTGGGAGAGAAAGAGACATTACCTGGAGGAACAATGAATTATTGACAGGCAAGAGAGAGAAGGACTGGGGGTGTGAGAAAGAGAGAAAAGGGATTTGAGGTGGGAGAGAAGGAGAATTAGTAGGGGGATAGAACAGGAAATATTAGAGGGCAAGGAAAAATATTTTCAGTGGTCAAGAAAAAGAATTTCTAGTATGAAAAAAGAGAATGATTATCCAAGAGAAAAATTATAAGGGGTTGAGGAAGCAAATTCATAAAGGCAAAGGAAAAGAACAATTAGAGGGTGAAAAATGAGAGCTATTAGCAAGTGAGAAAGAGGCTTACTGGGGGAGAAAAGGAGATTTATGGGGGGGATAAAAAAAGAGTAAGTTGGCATCAAGAAATATTATTAGTGGGTGAGAAAGAACATTATTAGCAGGAGAGGAGGTGCATTACAAGTGGAAGAAAAAGATAATGATTAGGAGGAGATAAAGAGAACTATTTTGTGGAGAGAAAAAGCTATTAGGAGGAGAAGAGGACAACTATTGGGCACAAGACAGAGATCTGTAAGATGGAGAGAAAGAGATTAATTACGGGCAGATAAAGAGATTTATTCAGTGTCAAGCAAAAGAGTTGTTAGTAGGAGGAAAAGAGAGTTGTTAGTGGGAGAAAGAGAAGAGAGTGGGTTATTGAGGTCGAGAAAAATTATTAGCACAAGAGAGAATTATGAGGAGGTGAGAAAGAGTTAAGAAGGAGTGAGAAGAAGAATCATTAGTGGAAGTGATGGAAAATCATTAGGAGGAGAGGGAGAGAATTCTCATTGGGATAGAGATAAAATTTTTAGGGAAAAAGAAGGAGAATTATTAGTGTGAGAAAAAGAATTATTGGGGGAGAGGAAGAGAAGCCCTTTAGTGGGAGAGGTAGAGATTTTTACTGTAAATAGAGAATTATTAGTGGGATGGCAAGAGACTCACAAGAGAGAAATTTTAGTGAAAGAGAATGATTTATGAACACGAAAGGAAGTGTGTTTTTAACTGGGAGGAAACAGAGTTATTAAGGGAATGGAAATATGGATAGCATTATTAGCAGGAGAGAAAGGGAATTATTAGGGGAGGAGCAAGAAAATTAATAGCAGAGAAAGAGAAATATATTAGGGGTTGAGAAAGGGAAAGACTGGCAGGAGAGGAAGAGAATTTATAGGTGGAGAGAAGGAATGAATATAATGAATGAATATAAGGAATGAATAATAAGAAATTATTAGCAGGAGAGAAAGTGGGAATAATAAGCGGGAGAGGAAGATAATGAATATGAACAGAGAAAGAGAATTACTAGGGGATGAGAAACAGGATCACTGGTGGAAGAGGAAGGAAAGTATTAGGGGAATAGGAAGTGTATTATTAGGGGACAATAAAAAGATTTCATTGAGGGGAGAGAGAATTATTAGGTGAATAGAAAGAAAATTGCTAACGCGTGGAGAAATATTGGAGGGAGTGGAAGTGAATTATTAGTGGGAGAGGGGGAGATTTTTCAGGGAATAGAAAAAGAATTAGCAAGAGTACTAGTAGGAGGGAAAAAATATTAATGGGACAAAAGGAGAATTATTAGGGAATAGAAATTGGATTGTTAGTGGGAGAGAAGGGAATTATAAGCAGGATAGAAATCATATTTTTATAGGGAAAGTAGGAGAATTATTAACAGGAGAGAAAGGTGATTAGCAGGAGAGGAAGAGAATTATTATAGGGAGAGAAAGGGGATTATTACCAGGACAAGGAAATTTGTAGCAAGACAGAAAGAGAATTATTAATGGGAGAGGAAGAGAATATTTAGGGGAATAGAAAGAGAATTTTTAGCAGTAGAGAAATCAATTTTTAGGGGAATAGAAAGAGAATTATTAGCTCAAGACAAAGGAAATTGAGAATAATAATAAGATTATTAGTAGGAGGGAAAAAGAAGTGGTAGAGGGAGAGGAAGATAATTCTTAAAGGATGAGGAAGAGAATTGTGGGAAACAGAAATATTAGCGGGAGAGGAAGAGAACAGTTAGGGGAATAAGTAGAAAATTATCAGGGGAATAGGAAGTCATTAGCAGGAGATGAAGAAAATCATTGGGGAATAAGAATAGAATTATTAACGGGAGAAGAAGAGGATTATTAGAGGAATAGAAAAGGAATTAGTAGGGGAATAAGAAGAGAAGTATTAGCATGAGAGGGAGAGAAATATTACAGGGAATAAGAATAAAATTCTTGGTGAGAGAAGAAGAGAAATCTTAAGAGAAAAAATAGAATTATTAGCAGAATAGGAAGAAAATTTTTAGTGGAAAAGGAAGGAAATTATTAGCAGAGAGGAAGAGGATTGCTAGCAAGAGATGATTATTAGGGGAGGAATAAGATGGAGAGAAGAAAATTCTTAATGAAAGAGAAAGAGAATTACAGTGGGAGAAGTAAAGAAGTATTAGCTGGAGAGGAAGATTTATTAGCAGAGCAGTAAGAGAATTATCAGGGGAATAAAAAGAGATTTATTAGCAGGAATGTAAGGGAATTTTTAGGGGAATAGGAAGAGAATTATTAGCGGGAGAGGAAGAGAATTCTTAATGGAAAAGGCAGAGAATTATAGTGGGGAAAAATAGAAAATTATTAGCAGGAGAAGAGAAGAAGTACTAGCCAGAGAGAAGGAGAATTAGTAGCAGAGTAGGAAGAGAACTGAGAGGAAGAGAATGATTAGGGGAATAGAAAGGGGATGATTAGGGGTATAGCAAGAGAATGTTTAATGGAAGAGGCAGAGAATTGTAGTGAGGAAAAGCAGAGAATTATTAGCAAGAGGAGAGGAGAAGTATTAGCCAGAAAGAAGAGAATTGGAAGGGGGAGAGGAAGAGAACTGGGAGGGGGAGAAAATTATTAGGGAAATAGAAAACGATTAGAGGAAGAGAATTCTTAATAGAAGGGGAGGAATTATAGTGGGAAAATATTGGCTGGAGGGGAGAATTATTAATGGAATAGGAAGAAAATGATCTGGGGAACAGGAAGAGAACTATCACAGGAATAGGAAAAAATATTATTGAAATAAGAAAAAAATAATCACAATAGGAAAAAAATATTAGCAGGAGAGGAAGAGAATCATGAGTGGTATAGGAAGAGAATTACTAGTGGGAGAAAGAAAATGATGAGGAGAATAAGAATGAAATTATTAGCGGGAGGTAAAGACAAGTATTAACAGGAGAGGTAGAGTATTCTTAATGGAAGAGGAAGAGAATTATAGTGGAAAAGCTAGAGAATTATTAGCCAGAGAAGATGAGCAGTATCAGGGGAATAGGAAGAGAACTACTATCAGGAGAGGAAGGGAATTACTAGGGGAATAGAAAGATTATTATCAGAATGGGAAGAAAATTATTAGTGGGAAATAAAGAAAATTCTTAATGGAATAGGCAGAGAATTATAGAGGGGAAAGAACAGAATTATTTGTGGGAGAAGAGAAGCATTAGCATTAGAGAGGAAGAGATTTAGTGGCAAAATAGTGATAGAATTATGACAGGAATTGGAAGACAATTATCAGTGGAATAGAAATAAAATTATTAGCAGAAGAGGAAGATAATTATCAGGAAAATAGGATGAGACATAATTAATTGTAATAGGAGGAGAATTATTAGCAGGAGAGGAAGAGAATTTTTCGGCAAATAGGAAGAGAAGTATTAGTGGGAGAAGAAAAGAAGGATGTGAATTATTAGGGGAATAAATAGAGAATTATTACCTAGAAAGAACAAGAATTATTGGGAGAAAAGAAATAAAATTAGTAGCGGGAGAACAAGCAACTTAGTAGGGGAATAAAGAGAGAATTATTACCCTGGAGTGAAAGAGAATTATTGGGAGAATAAGAATAAAATTATGAGTGGAAGAGATTTATTAGCAGGAGAAAAAGAGATTTATTAGCAGAAGGGAAGGAGAAGTTTTAGGGGAATAGGAAGAAAATTATTAGTGGGACACCAAGAAAATTACGAGGGAAATAGGAAGAGAATTGTTAAAATAGGTAGAGAATCTTTAGGAGAATAGGAATAAAAGTACTAGTCACAGAGAAGAGAATTGCTCAGAAAGAGATTGAGGGAGAACCAGAGAGAGAATTAATCACTGAAAAGAAAGAGAATTATTATGGGAATAGGAAGAAAATTATTGCCAGGAGATGAACAGAATCATTAGGAAATAGGAAGACAATTCTTAGCGGAAGACTTGTGAAATTCCTAGAGGGATAGCAAGAGAATATTTAGGGGAACAGAAAGGAGTTTTTTAATGTTAGAGAAAAAAAAATTGTTTAGTAGGAGAAAAAGAGATTGTTTTATGGCTAGAAAAAGAATAATTACCTCAGGAAAGAAAATTATGAGGATAAGAATAAAATTATCAGCCAGAGAGGAAGAGAAGTATGAGGGTCATCAGTAGGGGATTATCAGTAGGGAAGGAAAGAGAATTACCAGTGGGAGGAAAATCAAATGTTAAGGGGAAAAGGAAAAGGGTTTTTAAAGGGAGAAAAATGGAAATATTAGTGGAAGAAGAACAAAAGTATTAGAGTGAGAAAAAATGAATTATTATTGGGATGCAAATTAAATATTTAGCATGAGAAGGAGACAAATATTAGCATGAGAGGAGAAGAAACAGTGTGAGAGGAAGGGAAGTATGAGAGGGAAAGGAGGAGAGTTGTTAGCAGGAGAGGAGGAGAGTTATTTCTAGAAATAGAATTATTAGCATGAGACAAAAAGAATTATTACCAGGAGAATTATTAGGGGAAGAGTAATAAAATTTTTAGAATGAGAGAAATAATTTTTTAGTGTGAGAGAAATAGAATTATTAGCAGAAGACAATTACTCAAGGAATAGAAATAGAGCTGTTAAGTGTGAGAAAAAGAGAATTATAAACAAAAGATTAAGAGAATTATCAGGGGAATAGCAGAATCATTTTTATCAGCAAATATAACTTTTAGCAGCATAGGAAGTGAAATAATAATGGGAAAGAAAAATAATTCTTACGAGTTAGAAAGAGAACTAATAGCAGCAGAGAAAAAGAGCTAATAGTAGGAGAGAAAGAGAACTAATAGGGGAATAGCAATATAATTGTTAGCAGGAGAGAAAGAGAATTATTAGCAGAACACAAAGAATTTCTAGGGGAATAGAAATAGAATTATTAGCAGGAGAAATAGAACAAAATTATTAGCGGGAGAGAAATAGAATTATTAACCAAAAACAAAGAAAATTAGTAGGAATTTATTAGGAAAGGAGAAAGAATTAATGCGACAGAAATTGGATTTTTATTAGAATAGTAAGAGAATTAGTGGGAGAAAAAGAATTATTAGTGGTACAGAAAGAGAATTATTATGGGAACAATAGAAAAATTATTAGTGGGAGAGAAAAGGAATTACTAGCAGAGGAGAAAGAATTAATAGAAGCAAAGAAAGATATTAGGGGTCAAGAAAAATTTTAGCGGCACAGATTTTTTTGTGGCAGAGAAAAAAATTATTAGTGGCACAATGAAAATTACTATTGAGAGAGGAAGAGAATTCTTATGTGGTGAGCAAGAATATTGCTAGAGGGAGAGGAAGAGAATCACAAAGGAATAGAAAAAGAAATATTGGTGGCAGAGAAAGCGCGAAAAAAAGAACTATTGCTTCTGTCTTTACTGCTAAGGCTTGTCCCCGTGAACTATAGAGCCTGGATATAAGAGAGAGAACCAGGAAAGAAGACGACTTTCTGCTGGTCAAGGCTTGGGTTAGGGATTATTTAAGCCAACTGGACACCCATAAATGTATGGGTCCAGATGGGATGCACCCAAGAGTGCTGAGGGAACTGGTGGGGGTTATTGCTCAACTGCTCTTCATCATCTTCAAGAGGTCATGGGGAGCAGGGGAGATGCTGGAGGACTGGAAGAGAGACAATGTCATTCCAGTCTTCAAAAAGGGCAAGAGGGAGGAGCTGGGAAACTACAGACCAGTCAGCTTCACCTCCATCCTTAGAAGGGTGATGGAGCAGTGGTGGAAAGGTCTTTCATCCTAGAGACTATCTCTAGGCATGTGAAGGAAAAGAAGGTGATCAGGAGTAGTCAGCATGGATTCACCAAGGGGAAGGCATGTTTGACAAACCTGATAGCCTTCTACGATGGAATGACTGGCTGGGTGGATGATGGGAAAGCTGTGGATGTTGTCTACCTTGACTTCAGCTAGGCTTTTTACACAATGACGTGATTCTGTGATTCTGTAATTCTGTTTATGAGACTTTTGTTTTCAGGAGCCCTACTTGGCTATTAATCCCCAGTGCTGTTTGTGCTTAGAAAAGATACCTCAGGGGTAGTCAGATGACAAACACGTGCAAAAGTGCCCCAAGTAAGCTGCCTGCTGAACTGTATTGGGCACAAATGGTAGGATTTTCATAATAGAGGTGGTCAGTAGGGAAGGAGGCCCTGCATGGTTGTAAATGGTTCTAGACAACTCCCAGCGAGGAGGAAAGCAGCTGTGGGATGGGAGTGCCATGGGCTTGCCTGCTGCTTCCACAATGCTCAATAGAGACCAGGCAGCTCCTCAGAGAAGAACATAGTTCACTGATTTCAATGATTTCCATCCAGAATCTGAATGGTTGAGGTTGGAAGGGTCCTCTAGAGATCATCTAGACCAACCCCCCTGCTCCAGCAGGGACACCTACAGCAGCATGGCCTAAGTTAATGCTGAGACTTGTAGTACAGACAATCTGGGAGGAAGTGTCTGAAGGGGATGAAAATTGTGCATGCCAGTCCCCTATATGTTGGGATGTTCTTGAAGGAAAAAAATGGAGTTTACAGTGAAGTGAGGCAGAAAAGCTATCCCAGATCTAGAGTTGGGAATTAAGGAATTACAAGCACTGTAAAAGACCACAGCTCAATATTACAGTATATGAAACAAGCTTCAGACTCCTAGTTAGGCTGTTTGGTGCACAGTGTTACTCCCCATTGGGGAAATGCTCATTCTGTCTAGGAATGTTGTTAAATTACCCCTTTTGTGTCTGGAGGAAGCTCTACAGGTGCTGAACACAGAAACCACTTGGTGCCTCTAATTGTCATGATAATCTTTGCTTGTACTGGGTTAATCATTTGCTTTATAGTGAGTAACTTGAACAGGTCCACATTTCTCCTTGGCTTTGCAGGGACAATGCATGAAGTTGGCAGTAGGCATTCAGGTTATTTCTTTAACCACACTAACCTAGTTGAAGGGGTAAAGGGTGGAATTTCCTATTGTAACGTTAGTTTTTGCAATCTTGTCAGCTGGGCAAGAGGTGGAGTTTGTGCATTCATTCAGCTTGTCATGTTAGCCCCTAGAGTTTACAGGGATGAAGGGTGGAGTTTGTAATGAGCATACATGAAGATAGAGATGATGTTAGAGTTTAGGTAATGAATGTATGTTCAAAGCCTTTATAATGCATGTTTTGCAGGACTGAAGAAGTGAACGTAAAAGGAAACAAACTGCAGGATTTAATAAGCAGAAAGCTGCAGCACTGACTTTGGTGGAAGGAGGCCAATAACTCCCATGTGCCAACTGGGACTTGCTCCAACCTCGAGAGCCCATATCATGCCAAAATTTCAGCCAGAAAAAGGTGGTGCAGAGATAGGAGAGAAAATCTGGAGACAGGAAAACTCTCTGCTGGTTGAAGAGGATTGGGTTAGAGGTTATTTAGGCAAGCTAAACACCCACGGATCTATGTGCCTGAATGGGATGCAACCAAGAGTGCTGAAGCAATTGGAAAGTGTTATTGCTAAACCATTCTCTATCACCACTCTCTATCACCTTCAAAAGGTTATGCAGGAGAGATGCCAGAGGACTGGAAGAAAGGCAATGTCATTGCAGTCTTCAAAAAGAGAAAGAAAGAGGACCCAGGGAACTACACGCTAGTCATCCTCACCTCCATCCCCAGGTGAGGTGGTAATGTCTTTCATCCTAGAGACCATCTCTAGGCATGTGAAGGAAAAGAAAGTGATCAGGAGTAGTCAGCAAGGATTCACCAAGGGTGAAGAATTCACCAGCATATTTGATGAGCCTGTTGGCCTTCTATGATGGGATGACTGGCTGGGTGGATGAGGGGAGAGATGTAGTCTACTTTGATTTCAGCAAGGCTTTCAACATCGTTGCCCATAATATCCTCATAGGGAAACTCAGGAAGTGTGATTTAGATGAATGGACAGTAGTATGGATCAAGAACTAGTTGGATGGCAGAGCTCAGAGGGTTGTGATAAATGGTACCAAGTCTAGTTGGAGGCCTGTGGCCAGTGGTGTCTCCCAGGGGTCAGTACTGGGTCCAGTGGTGTTCATCTTGTTCATCAGTGACTTTGGTGATGGCATAGAGTGCATGCTGAGCAAGTTTTCAGACGATACCAAGCTGGGTGGAGTACCTGACACTCCGGAGGGCTGTGCTGCCCTTCAGAGGGACCTGGAGAGGCTGGAGAGTTGGGCAGAGAGGAACCCCATGAGGTTCAACAAGGACAAATGCAGGATCCTGCACATGGGAAGGAAGAAACCCAGGCACCAGTACAGATTAGGGGTTGACCTGCTGGAGAGCAGCTCTGTGGAGAGGGATATGGAAGCTGGCTGACAAGAAGTTAACCATGAGCCAGCAATGTGCCTTTGTGGTCAAGAAGATCAATGGGATCCTAACCTGCATTAGGAGAATTGATAGTGGCCAGTGATAGGACAAGGGATAATGGGTACAAATTGAAACACAAGAAGTTTTATCTGCATATGAGAAAGAATATTCTTAATTGTTAGGGTGACAGAGCAGTGGAACAAGTTGTGTTCTCAGGAGGTTGTGGAGTCTCCTTTGGAGATTTTCAAAACCTGCCTGGATGTGACCCTGTGCAATGTGCTCTAGATGACCCTGCTTGAAAGTGGGGTTGGACTAGATTGTACCTAGAGATCCCTTCCAACCTCAATCACTCTATGATTTTCTTATATGTAAGGGTGGACCAGTCCACACTCATACATAAAGGTTGGTGTGCCTTTGTACATAGGTGCCCACCTCTATGTACAAGGATGTGTTGACCCCTCTTTGTGAACAGATACAGAGTGGATGGGCATTGATGGTGCTCATTCTTGGGAGTGAGCACTCACTGTTGATGCCCTTTGGCTTTGAGTGGAAAATCTCGCTGTCAAGAACCAAATGTCCACAAAGGAGACAGAGGAATCCTAAAACTTTATTCAAATAAAGGGAGAGTCCACCAGGGCATACCTCTGTGGGGTCTCTCCAATTATAGGAGGGCACAGCCTCTTTTGATCCTAATTTCCCAACCGAGGTATGCTCCCTTTCCCCATTCGCTAAGGTACTCACAAGTTACAGACTTCCCGGCCTGACTAATACATATTGCTCCTTGATAGGTTCCTCCATGGTCATCCATCGCGTGTCTAATTAAGTAACTTTATGGCTGTGGAACTTTCCCTGGCTGTGGAAGTTAATATGCATCAGCTCATTATGCTCGCACCTACTCTACTAAAGTTCATTCTGTGGTCATTTGTTGATAACGATCTCTCTTCCTCCCTCCTGCTTTCCCGAAGGTCAGCTGCACCCAATCACATACACATGGCACGACCTCCCTGCTTGCATTCCCTAGTCCTATTCAGCAAAGACTGTGGAGATTTCACACATTTATAAAAACACAAGCTCCTTTGTTCCGCTCAGGCTTTCAAGAACCCAAGAGTGAAAGGCCAAAGATCTGCTCATTCTCTGCAGGCATGCACACCTTTAGCTCACAACCTGTGTTTCTCTTAGAAAGTGCCACTTGCTATCTACATTTTTCATACCGATGGACCACGAGGAGTATTCATTTCCTGGTGTATTGCTAGGGTGCTGCGCCCAGAGATAGCAATCCTTCCTCTTACATAGTAATCCCTCTCCATCTCCAGATGGCTGAAGGCCTGTATATTTACCTATCTGCTATGTGCCATGAGTTCTCATGGACTGCCTGGAGCTTTTCACAACTCTGGGTCACCAAAGGCACTGGGACCTTTTGCTCTCATACCCCTTTGGCTCTTGCAAGCCATCAAAGGGCTTGCTTGCTTGCGTGATTGAGCCCTGTCGATGCATGTCCAGTTCTGCACCTTTCAATAGGCTTTGCCTATCGTCATGGGCTATTGACATTGACTGTCTTTCATAGCAAAAGGCTGTGATCAAGAAACTGTGATTCCTAGGCAGTTCTGTTGTGGGGTGAGGAGTGTGGCTGGGGAGGGATTTCTCTGCTTAGTCAGTAGTAGTAATATGTTCTGTTGTGCTCTCCACTGTTTTCCTTGCAGATTTGGAGTCACTGGCTGTAAAAGGATTTATAAATTGTTCTGGTTATTGCCTCCTCCAGGAAGAGGGGTGCTTTAGAGACCATAAGAAGCAAAGCCTGAAAAGGGAATACCTGCTCGATGGTGTTTTCTCCTCCTGAGCTCCTGTTTTAATAAAGCATGGTGAATTGGAGGAAAACACAAACAGATCATCGCTGGTTATGCTGAAGACTCAAACCACACGCAGGCAGTGGTGTCCCACAGCTTTACAGGTGCTGAGCTCTGAGTGTAAGCAGAGGCTCTGGAGGTATTTGTTTCTCATAGCCTCCTGGGTGAGGCTTTCAGTTTGCTGTGTCACATGTCAGCCAGCACTTTTTTTTTTTTTTTTTTTAAATTGTTCCTAGCACAGCAGCGACACCTTTAGAGTGCAGAATAAACTCCTCATAATCCAGGAGGAAACAGTCACAGAATCACACAGAATCCCAGAATGGTTAAGGGGGAATTGGAATTGGAAGGGACCTCTAGAGATCATCTAGTCCAACCTCCCTTCTCAAGCAGGGACACCTACAGCATGTGGCACAGGGAGACATCCAGGTGGGTTTTAAAGATGTCCAGAGAAGGAGACTCCACAGCCCCTCTGGGCAGCCTGTTCCAGTCAGTGATCTGTTACTCCATTTGGATGTCCACAAGCCTATGGGGCCAGATAGCACCTACCCTGGGGTT
>JAVCKT010120724.1:0-20740 GCA_032273925.1 Rhynchotus rufescens
TCATTGCGCACAAAGGGCAGGGGCTGAGCAGTAAGGGAAATCTTTGCAGCTGGAGGAGGTCAGGCAGATAGAGCAGATTTGCACATTCAGTTTATTTATGATTCCAAAACGTGCCTGAAAACAAGGCTCAGAAGTGCAAATCTGCAGCCAAGAAGCAGAAGGGTGGGCAAGGGCTGAACACAGTATTTTTTAAAGATTAGTCACTTTAATGTGCCCATATATAGCTTCAAAAAATGGACCAGATTCTTAGTGTGCGTGGAAGACAGCAGTTCACCAAACTAAATTATTTAGACTAACACAGAACCTGCTGGTTCCTACTTCTGGCAAACACCAAAGCAAAAAAAACTACATACACACACAGAGAGCAGTGAGGCAGAGAAAAGCAGACCTTGCAAAAATAAGCCTAAAACTGCTAAAAATACATGTTATGCTTTCTTTTATGCTTTAAACAGATTCTGTGCTACAGCTCCACTTTTCCCAAGCTGTGTAAGCTAATTTCAGTGGTTCCCACATGTGACAACACTAAACACTTGTGCCAGGCCCTCCACTCGCACTGGGGGAGTGCTCAAGGGGTATTTCTTGTTGTTTCCTAGCTAGCCACTAAGGTGAAGCGTATCCTCCTGCGTGCAGCAGTATGCTGCTGACAGCTTCCGTGTGCCCTTCCCAGTCATAACCCAGCTGCAGCAACATTAGCTTAGAACAGAGAACGTCCCAAGCAATTGAAAGGAGATTAAAGGCAGGCAGCACTTTGCCATACAGCAGAAAGAGCAGCTCTTTCCTTCACGTCAAATAGGACAGGGTGTTCCAGACAGGACAGCCCGAGGTACCCGACGTAACCACTGCCTGGGAGCAGCACTGATGCTGCCAAGGTGCACGGGATGAGCGCGGCCCCAGCCTTGTCGCGCAGACCCTTCCTCCTGCTCCCTTCCCCTGGTGGCTCTGCCAGCTGCCAGGGCTCGCGGTGGGGTCCATGTACCAGATAACCTCACTCAGAATTAACCATCAGTGTATTATTTTGTATTTTTCTTGATTCGGCTTTAAATGTCTAAATGATTCAGCATCTTCCAGGAGAAAGAACACAGAGAGGCAAAACTCACGGGTAACCGCTCGGCATATCCTGTCTTCTGGAAAACAATATTCCTTCCTTTAACTTTCCTTTCTTAATGAAAGCTATGCAAATGCAACTCTAAATACAATTTATCTGTCTAGGACTTTCTGACTTATTTAGCATCAACCTCATCTGATAGCATGATCTAAACACAATTAACCAATCTGTTCATGCATGAATTTATTGCACTTCTATTCTGGTAGAACTTCATCACTCCATCAGTATCTTTTTTAGAAAGAACTGCAGAAGCAAAGGATGAAATGTTATGCTTCATAGAGACAAGCTGTGACAAGAGCCTGACCTCTTGTTCTTTTTTAGTGAAATCCATCTGTCCTTTACTTTTGTCTTCAAAAAAAAGTGATTTTTTAAATAAATGAGAAATGAGAAGGAATTTACAGTGTAGACATAAAGAAACATTAAGCAGGCAATCTCTTTCTCTGATTATGGCATTCCTACTTGTTAAAACTCCCTAAAATGTGAAGAGCTATTCTTCTAATAAAAGGTGTTATTGAGATCAAATGCAAAATCATTTTTTTGTTAAAAAGCATACACACACAAAAACAGAATAATACATCTACTCTGCAAACTATTCTGTGATGTTCTGCACCTTGCTCAAAAAGTTCAAAGCTACTAATTTTGATGTCAACTAGCAGTGACTAATGAATATGGAGTTCTTCTATGGTAAGGGTAGCAATTTGGTTAAGAACTTGTGGGACGTGACTAGGCCAGAAAGGAGGCTACTGTGGTGGAGGTTTGTGACAGATGACCTGATCGGAGTGAGGAAGGAAAAAACAAGGAATTCTACATATCGTGGGCCCTGGTTCCTATGGGGATTTGAATCTCCCTGTGATCTGCTCGAAGAACCAAAAGGCAGAACCAAGTCAGTCAGGAAAGCTTCTAGAAGGCGTCATGACTAACTTGGATATTGATACTAACTTGGATATTGATACTACCTGGGATGCCTGGGGAAGATGCACAGGGGGATGTTACTCACTAGCAATGACACACTGGTGGCTGGGGAGACCACAGCTGATGGTTGTCTGGGCTATAGTGACCATGACTTAGTGGGGTTCAAGATCCTGAAAAGAAGGAAGAAGGCAAAGAGCAGAGTATAGACCCCAGACTTCTGGCCAGCAAATTTCAATTTATCCACAGGAAGGGTGGGTGGGATCTCACCCTACAGGAGTTAAGTCTTAGAGGCAAAGTAGATCAGGAATGCTGACAGGTCTTTAAGGACAGCATCTTCCAAGTGCAAGAATGATCCATCATGATCCACAGGACAATGATTAGACATACGAGAAAACTGGCTTGGCTAAGCAGAGAACTCACGATCAAACTCCAATGCACATGGGCAACATATAGGAGGAGGGACCAGCTACAAAGGAGGAATTTATGAACATTGCTCGGAGCATCTGAGACAAGTGTTAGGAAAGCCAAAGCTCCCCTGAGGTTGAGACACGCAAGGGAATTTTCAGGAAGTATTTCTTTCGATTTTAGTCTTTGGGTGGATATTCCTTGGATAAGTATCATTTCATATAAAGAAGGAATTTGTTGCATCATTTTAAAGGATGAGTAACTTTTTGCGGTGGTACAAAATGCTCTTTAAATGAGACTTGTGACTTTTGTGCCAATATCTACCAAAGAAACTATCAAGCGCCAGATAATGACCCCAAATCACTCTTCATTTACAGCCATGCAACAGTCAACCCAAATTCTTCTCAGGAATGAAAAATTAAGTATTATTTTCAAAGAAATATTTTTTAAACAAAAATATGAGGTTATAAACAGGTTATAAACTTGTCTGAGAAACGCCTCTATAACCAGAGATAAAGATTTTTTTTCTAACTAACTCTTATGTGGTATTTATACAGCTGTTTAATAACACAGAAATTTTGCTAGCTGAGTTATATTATAGTTTCTACTTGTGCGTCCAGCTGGCTGATGCCTGGTCTAAGGGGAACAAAGGCAAGAGCCAAAGACACGCATTGCTGTGTGCAAGAATCAGAGAAAGGAAAGGCTGGGAGCCAAATCATCCCCTCTGCTTCTAGGTGCCTTGGGATGGAATCTCACACATACTGACCAGAACTTGCCTGGAATTTTATAACGAAACGGAGATACAGATGTTGGACTTCTAGGCATGTCATCCAGGACCACTGCAATTTCCTCAGAGCAGTTAGGTTTTGCACACTGACAGAGCCTCCCTCTGGCAGATAAGGTCCTCCATCAGAAGGGTTTTGACCTCTCCATAAATATGAAAACTGAGCTAGGCAACTCTGCCAGACCTCCACAGCTGAAACCTGGCTTTGATCTTATGCAGACACCTGGCCCCTGAGTTGGTAACATGAAAATGTTGTGATCTATGTGAAATATTGTTCTTTTCTATTTAAATATACATGAAGGGAAAATGCATAACGTCAAAGGACTGGGTTAAACCATCTGAACAGGAAAGTTCAACTCCTAAGCTTATTTAAAAACAGTTTTGGAAGCATGTTTTACTGGAGTATGCAGGTCTGCTGAAATCAAAGCTTTGTGCTAACACATGTTGAAATATATGGCCCTGTAAGAGCAAAACGTTTTTATCTTTAAATTTTTAAACTTTCCCTTCACGGAGTGTTCTGAAATGCAGGCATTTTGTTCTACTTTCCATTGCAGCCAGACTTCAAAATCTGCAAATCTTCTACTAAAAGAAGTTCTGTTTCCATACAGTTCTAAAATCCATGTTGCCAGCCCCTCGGTGCTTTGCTGTCTATGTCCTGCAAGTATAATAGAGGAGAAAAACAGTATTCAAGAAAAGCCTCATGTCTTATTTCTTGGTCCAGCCTGGCAGCATACATTGGCTTTCATTTTTAATAACACTTCTACCATATGACAGAATTCAATATCAGTTCAATCTCTCAACATCTATTATACATAATCTTTGTAATATTAAGGATGCAGGGAAAATAAGCAGAAGCAGCCAAGGGCAAAAAAATATTATTTTGCTCAGCTTTGACTATATGTATGTTTTAATGATGTGTGTTAGTGGCAATGGTACATTAAAATCAGGGAACCTCAAAAAATACATGTCCTGACCATGACAAAAAAGCTGTGTAGAGATTGGGGATGTTCAGCAACTGATATCCCTGCCCAGGAGTCCTGCACATGGAACTTGTCCTCCTTCCTTGTTTACCACACTGATTTAGTCCCAATCCCGGCTTGCTGCAGTTGAGTCTGTGCGTGCTCCCTTCAGCTCAAATCAATGTTCTGCAGAACCTGCTCTCCTGGCATGACATTGCCTAGAAAGGGGCTTCTGGTAAAATGAGGAAACATGTCAACTAGGCATTTATTATACATCAGGCATGATTTTATATGATTCATACGGAAAGATTCTCATTGGCTTGAATCACATCAGGCCCTTAGTGTATTTTGCTTCAGAAGCCACACATCAGGATATGCCTCTCGTACATGC
The DNA here is from genome assembly GCA_032273925.1 of Rhynchotus rufescens. Taxonomy (NCBI): domain Eukaryota; kingdom Metazoa; phylum Chordata; class Aves; order Tinamiformes; family Tinamidae; genus Rhynchotus; species Rhynchotus rufescens. The sequence goes on from JAVCKT010120724.1 coordinate 4,557, forward strand.
ACTACAGTAACTGCAGGGGCAGCTCTCTCACATCCCAGATTCTTGTCCCAGGAATCAGCCTAGATCAATTCATTCCATATAGCTCATTTGTATCATAACCGACTCAGTTCCTCAGTTGCCAGTTCAATGTTTTGTATTTTACTACTACTGTTTATTTTTAGGCAAATTATGTCTAAATTTTTTCAGGAGCAAATATTAGAATCATAACAGCTTTTAAAAAGTCCTGATCATTTCTGTAACTTTTTATTCCTTCCCCCCCAAAATTATCTTTAATGGGAGAATTTACAGCCTACTCACTTGCTCCCACAAGCAATTTTTCCAGCAACTAAACTGTTTCTCAGTATTTAAACTTGAAAATGCTTTTGTGCATATTTAAGGGAACGTAGATCAGTTTTAGCACTAACAGAAGTTCACAGAACTGAAAACAAATAAAGCAGGAGATCCAGTATACCCGTAGGGATGTCACAATCATCGGAGATTATCAATAAGTACCTAATTGTTAGAGTATATGTCAAGTTCTTTAGGAAAGACACAATAGAAATAACTCAGGTTTGGGTTGTAGCCAAATCAGCCATTTCAATCTAAGTGTCAGTCCTGTCACAGCCACTGTGACAGCTTCCTATAACTTCAGAAGACTTTCCTGAATTTAGTTCATTCTATTCGTATACAAGGTACAGATAGTACCTATGTGATTACCTTATCACAAGTGGTATTTTTCTCCCCAGTTAGCAGCAGAAAAATCACTGAAATACCAGCTTGCAACTAAATAACAAAGCCCAAGCCTTAGTCCTTTTCCTTCAAGACAAGTTAACCTTACAATTATTCCTGTGCTACGAGCAAGTCCCCCCCAGGGATCTCCATCACTCTGCTGTTAGGCAATTAGTGCTGAACAGACAAAACCATATCTAATGCTCCTTTACCTTTACAGTACTCACATCCAACATGTATCTGCACCTGGAAAAACATCCCTCTTTGCCCTATGAACACATGAAAAACATAAGTGTAAGTTAGGTGTTGGATTTCAAATGCTACACTAGTGTTTAAAATCAAGTCATTGCTGAGTGCTAGCTTCCTCACCCTGCCAAAAGCACCACTCATTGCTGGATCACCGTGCAAAACATCACCTGTGCTAAGCAAGAGGACACCTGAGAAACTAGCATTCTATCTAAACTTTCCATTTTCTGCCCACACTTCACACTTTTGGTAGTGCTAGTTGAGATAACATATAATGAGACTCTTAAAGGTTTAGAACAAGAAGAACAAAACTGGCAATTTCAGAGCATTCAGGAAAAAAACAGCACAGGCCTGCCTAGCAACTAGGCAATCCAGGACATTTTTATGAGGTGAAACTTGCGTGGGGTTTTCCCAGGGGTTCAGGTGGCATCTCTTTGAGTGGTGCACATAGGAAGGGATTTAATGACATCACTGCAAAAAGCACCACTGGGAGAAGCGTTGGAATTTAAGGTTAAGAGTAGGGTAACACAGCTGGGTCCCAGATTGCTTAATTTTTGCTGGGGACGAGGATGATGTGTTCCGTGGGTGATGGATTGCATAAATAAGCACCAGGAAAGCAGCATGAATTAAACCAGCCCAGTTAATGACTATAAAATAGTTTCTGAAGTGAATGAGAAAAGTGAAGTAACAACACATGAAATGACTTCTATGGTTGTTCAAAGACATTAGAATACCTATCTATATGCAAAGTACTAGGAAGATTTTCCACCATTGTAAGACCATTAAATGGTCTCAATGAACGTTTACCCCACAAGCTACAGGTCACAGACTGTTCCAAACACCCTCTAACCAACACAAGAATCACACATCTCAACACAGGGCACAAAAAGAGAACCCTCGAGGCTGATACTTCAGCAAAATTTCTGTGCAAGTATGTAGAATAAATAGAGTGTGAGGGAACAGTACAGCAGTACTCCCTCCTCTGAAGGGGAGAATTCTTGAACCAAATTTCTCTCTGATAATGAAGAAACCCTATTGAGTATCTTTTTACTACGCTGGAAAATATATCAAGACAGAGTGACAGGAAAAAGAATGAATGTAGGCTGATGGAGACAGAGCATTAACAAAAGAGAAGAAACATAGCAAACAAGTAGGTTCAAGAAAATTAGAAGTGTAGAAAAAAATATCTCCAAAATGGTTAGAATTCTCACGCAGCAGTTTGTTCAGGGGGATACGTTGCCACAGAACAAGCTTAGTTTCTAATGTCATAAACAGCAAATCAAAGGAAAGCAAGAGAAATAAAATTTGGTGCTAAGGAAACCAATGGAAAATGTGCTCACATACCATTACAAACTAGGACGTGCTGGTTCATTAAATTAAAATATAAATGGAGATTTTTTTTCAAATTATAATAGCTGTTTTCAAAAAAATCTGTTTCCTATCAGAGAAATATATCTTACAGCAAAAATCCTTTTGCTTTTTGTTGCAGATGAGTGAGGGTTGATACACTTCACTCATAAGAGAGGAGCAGCAGTGCCTTTTATTGAGGTCATACAGTGATTCAACGAATTTCAATCATAAACAGGCAATGATTTTCTGAGGCTTGATGGCAAGGGCCACCCAGCTGCCTACTGAGTGGAGGAGAGGGTGAGGGAGACCCTTCCGTTGAGGTTCAACATTCAGAACGGACTCCCTAACCTTCCCAACTCCTGCCGGGTGCACCTGGATCAGTCTTGCACGCTACATGGGTCTTGGTGTGTGCCCAGACAGCCCCTGCCTTTGTGCTGCTTACAGAGAGGTCAGCCTGAGAAGGAAGCCTTTTACGAGCAAAATTTTTTACACAAGTACCTAGGTGCCTCAAAACCTAAAAGCATCACAGCACCCAAAGCTGAGTCCCATTGATGGCATAACCAAGGCAATACAAAATGGGCTCACTAGGGCTTCCATGAACTTGTAGCTGCATCTTGAAACACCAAGCCTTATCCTTAGGACAGAACATACTTGCAGAAGCATCATCCATCACTTACAGCTCTTTATGACCCAACAATTGGTACAAAGACAAATGAAGATAATGCAGTAGCCTGTCTTCTGGGTTTTATTTTAAGGTATGTGCTGAAGTGCTGGGCAGATACCCAAAAGATATAAATAACAGAGAAAACATAGCAGGAAAGTTCTTTTATATTACTTGTAGAACAATGTTTTCAGATTCTAGAAACATGCAGAGGAGAACTCTCAGTGCTAACTTGCCTTTGCAAAGTGGGTTATTGGACTTTAAAATGGATAACTTCCACTAGGATATATCACAGCTAGTCTAGGTTATAACAAATGACGACTGCAGAATAGCAACAAGGTCAAACCATGAATAAAAGAAAGAAAGATTAAGAATTCCACCAGTCAACCTTGTCTTTTTGCCACCCTGAACACTATGTGCTACAGAAAAAAAATGATGCTTTGTGCACACTTATACCTGGAATGCTTTTTCTATGCCCTAAAAAGAGCCTTAAAAGTGATTTTTTTTTTTTTTTTTTTTTTTAAATCTGAAAGCAGCTAATGCAGTTTAAAAATATGCGGAGAGAAACTGTAAAATATATTTTTTTTTTTTTTCTTTAAATTAAGGGACTGTGGACTATCTAGAACACATAAATGAACAAGGAAGACAGGTCAAAATTGTCACTGACACTGGGCAAAACCACCATGTTACACCAAGTGTCCTAAATGATTTTGGTGTGAACAAAGCACACGTAAACTCTAGATTTACAGAAGGCCAAACAAACAATAAAAACAGCCTAAAAGGATGAGGATGATTGTGTCATTTCACCCCTTAGCTCGTCAGCAAAAAACAATCAAGACTTAACATTAACAATTCAAGAAAGTCAAGAGAATAAAAACTTCTTCTATGGAAAAAAAAGCCAAAAAAGGTTCCCCATGCTCCATCCGAATTTTTGGAATATGGAAGGAAGACCAATGCTAATTCATTTGCTCCACTCTTCATATACAAATTTGCAAGTGTCTGTTATTGCACCTAAGTCAGGTGGCTGAATACACTGCACCTGAAATGTTATGCCATACAAGACCACATTCTGCTTTTCATTTGATTTAGGTCTTTGGCAGACGCTCTCATGCTTAAAAACCATCTGCAGAGCACATGCACACCTGGTTTTCCAGCAACACAGGCCTATTCTGAGCTATTTTCTACTCTGTTTCTCAGTCTTAGCATGTCAGCTTCTGTTTCAGTGTCTTTGTTCTGATCATGTAAGGGAATAGGCAAGGGGCAATTCACAAGTTATAACCAGCTCTTAAATAGGCTCTTCTGCTCCCATTTCTCCTATTTTAGGCCATTCCTATTTGACATACTATCTAAATTGCCCCTCTTGTAATCTTTTTTAAATGCAACTCATCTTCCTTTCAGAGTGCCTCTGCTATTCTAGTGCAAGGTAAAGCACAAAAAAGTCATCATCATTATCATCACTTTGCTGGGAAATTGTTCCTCAAAAAGTAAAATATCGTAACAGATGCTTAAGACGATAAAGTGGGAAGCCAGTAAAGTCTTTGCAAAGCAACTTTTTCACAAAGGTCGTTTATTTGCCTGAAAATCCTCAGGTACACAGAGTTACCGACACTGACCCTACCAATACGAGCAGAATTGGGCAGGTGCTGATGATGTTCAATCCTGAGAGCGAGCGCTCGCTGTCGAGGCCCTTTGGTGGCTTCCAAGGGCAAAGGGGGACCAAGAACAAAAGCCCCCGATGCCTGTGGCAAGCCAGAAGTACCCAGGGATCCTGCCAGTCCCTGGTAACTTGTGGCACCTTCTGTGGATCCCTGTAAGGAGGTATGGAAATCCACAGGTCTCAAGGTGCCTGGAGATTCAGAGGTATCCCTGTGGATGGAGAGGGATTGAGAGCTCCGGGTGCGTCGGTCTAGGTACACGTTGGGCAGCCTCTTGTCCTCACAGGCCATTGGTGGAAAAAACTGTCCATGTTGACAGATTGGGACGCTTCCCTCGAGCAACAGGGGCCTCCGAGGCAAAGCCGTGTCTGCCTGTAGAGAACGGGCAGGTCTGGGGCCCATGGACAGGCAGAGGCCAACGAACCAGTTCCTAAAGGAACTGCAGCTGTTTGCTAAAGACCATGAGAAAACTGTAGCTAAAAAGCTATAACCTAAACCGCGAGTCTTACACTTCTTCCAGTTTGTGTAACAAACATATTGACCCTCTCAAGGACCATGACTAGCCAGGACCACCACATTTGCTGAGCAATGCAAACACTGCAACTCCTCCACATGGCATCATTGGCATTATCATCATCTTTTTGATCAACTGACACCTGTGGAAAATGCAACCTTATTTTTTTTGGCCTCTGTCTTTATTGCTGTTTCATTGCAAATAAAACAGAGCAGTCTAAACATGACACTCTCCTGTTCTAGACACAAATCAGGCAAATGTTTTTAGACACATCAGAAGTAAAATTGTTTGCAATTTTTTTGACCAAATACTTCAGGCATTGGGGCAGCAGCTTCATATTTGTGATGAACAACTTATGCTGAAGAACAAGAATATCTCAGTGCAAAAGAGGAAGAGCAAACCACCCAACACTCCAAAGACAGATACAGGCCTATTCAGGAGAAAATGAGGAGCAGAAGACGCTCCTCATGGATGTAATTAGAGAAGGTGGCTGAAGAACTCGTTCTTCTAACAGTAGGACAGAGCTAGCCTCTTTGGACAGTAGCAAGAATTAAATCAATACAATTATGTAGAGCTTAAAAAAAACATAATTCTCTTGCAGCTAATAGAGAATGACCCTTTTTTTTCCCCTCGCTCTATACACTCCTCCAGGCACCGTGCAGGTGTAGCACAGAATGCATTAGCAGGTACTGGATTCCCTGGCTCCCCTCTGAAGCTGTTTCCTGGTAGAGCCACAAATTCCACTTTTTACCAACTCTGGAGAGCGGCAGAAACACAATGCCAAGACTTGCTGCTCCTGTGAAGTAATTTCTTGGCATCCCACCAGCTGGTGCTCCGGCACAAAGGCTCTTCGCTTCTGCTGTGATTATCTATTCTGATCATCACTCTGGATTTACTCTGAGAATACACGGAGCGCCTCTGTTAATTATCTGTTTCAGGCTAGCGCTGTAATGCTTGGTCTGTATTTAATGCAAGTTCAATGATTTCACCTCTGATTTATAACACTCTGCTATGGCCCATGAGCAAGACAAAATTACACAAGGAAAACACCCAAGGATCAAAATTCACAGAGAGTTTTAGGATCTGGAGGCTGGAAAACTGTAGTTGGGATTGGTTAGAGACACCGTCCCTTTCAGAATGATCTGTCAATGCACAGCGACTCTGCATGACTCACTTTGCTTCGTTTCTCTTGTTCAGAAAAACAGAGAGGAGTTTGGCTTGAGCCTAGCAACACTTGTGAAAGTTATACGTAACATCAGTTCAACTCTTCTGCTTGCTAAAAAGCATCTGTGTATTTCAGAGATCTTTAAAGTCTATTTTTGCAGCATTTAAAACAACCCGAGGGTAACGTAACACATGCTAAAATTTCAAAGGAAACCTGACTGCAAGCTTGGCAATAATTGTCACACCATTCCTTGCTACTGTTGATGGAGCTACACAAGTAGCTGTATTTACACAAGCCACTGCCAAATGACCAAATTACACTAAATGAGCAAAACAGGAGCTTAGAGCAATGCATGAAAGGCCAACGGAGCTTCACAATTCCAGTCTATGTTACTAAGCTAAAAGCTAAAAAGGTGAATAAGTTTGTATTTCAAGGAGCTGGGTATCATCTTTAGGATTTGAGAGCATAGCACTTCCAGACTGGAATCCTGTGATTCCAGGGAAGGGGAGTATCTAGTTGCAGAAGATACAAGTTTATAAGCAACTTTAGTCTTCAGATCAGCCCCAAGATGGAAAAATTCCTATTTTATTAACCCACGGAGTCTCTTAAAACATCTGGCTTCCGGGAACTCCAGTTTCTAACCAAACAAGCAAGTGAACCAGGACTTTCGTAGTGCATTAGACAGTGATGGAGCTGGACCATGTTTAAGCAGCAGCAGCAGCAGTGTTGAGGAGAGCTCTCCAAGCCAGGGTGCAGATGCACCCTGCACCTTGCCCTGCGCCCAAGGGCCGCGCTGAAGCAAGGCTCCGGGCAGTGCAGGCTGCTTCCCTCCTCCCCAGTCTCCACGGGAAGGGAGCCGGAGCACCAAGGGCTGCAGAGAGCCACAGAGTTCTCTCCTTAGATCCTCGGGCTGAGGGGCCTCGCACCCCATTTGTGAAAACATATCTGGAGATGTAGTTCAATTGAAGACACCCTGCCTTGCCTGGACAGCTACATGACACAGAGCAGAAGGCGCCTGAAAACAGATGCCTCTGGCTGCTGTACAATTCACCAGATAATTACGTCTTCCACGGAAGTTCTGTCAAATTCCAAGCACTCCCTGTTGGGGCTTTCTCTTCTCATGAACTTTCTAGCGTTACTGAATACCTACTTAGCAAAAATATATTTTTTTCCATCTACCTGGATCCTCCCCATACAGGGAAAAATATCTAAACTACAGAAAGAAATCTTTAGAATGGTTTTCTAATAAAATATCTAGAAATTTTCTTTAGTGAAGTATCTAAACATTTTTCCCCCTCTCACATTTCTACTACATTATTGTTTTTCTTTTTTAGATCAGGAAGGCATAGTGAGCAAGAATTAATACTTTTCAATCCTTTATACCAAGTAAGAAGCTGTCACAATAGCATAAGGGAAAAAATTATCTTATTTTGTTACAACAGCGGCTTCTGAACAGTCTCTTAAAAAGCTATACCTCATGCAACACACAAGCCTATCAGGATGAGAAGTTCACCCAATGTTGTTGCATCAATATCTGAAAATGGAAAAAAAAAAGGAGAAAATAAGCAGGATAAAATTGAATCTAGCCTGGATATATTCAGAGAATTCTGCTATTTATACTGGATTTAAAGCTGAAGCACTGAAAAAGTAATATGAACACAGTTATACTGATGTAAAGGACAGAAAACACAGCTGCTTGTGATGCCCGTAGTTCAGAAAAGAACTGACAGCTGTCAGAATGATTCTTTTCTTGTCGCTTACAAAATAATAAAAGATTGGTTACTTCTGTGGGAAGTAAAAACTGCTTCTGCTTAGCAAACCTGTGATTCATAACTTAGGGAAGGAAAAAGGCGGCTCTTATTTTCCCTAAGCTCCCTTAGTCTGCCTTTGCATCCTCCAAATCTCTCCTTCCTTCTCCCATCCAAATCTAAAGAGTTTAAGGCTTGTTCTTTGAAAAAACAGCCTAGTGCTCACGAGGGAAAGCTCTTCGGGACAGAGCACTAGCAGCCCTTCAGGCTGGAACAGGATGTGTTCAAGGGCTTGGGGTCTCTTCCCTAGGCATAGTTTTGGCCCTGAAGTCAAGCGCTTGCCATCGCAGGCAGCCATCCCTAGGGAATAGGCCCAAACTTCTCCTTTGGTTCCTGTTCCAGACTTGGGACCTTCAGGAAAAAGGCCAGAACACCTAAAACCTGGCAGCAGAGACCGAAACCCAGAGAGCCCAAAAACGCTGCTCTACACCCATGTGTTCTTGCGGTCCTTTCAAAGACTTAGCAGGACTAGGAAAGTAAATTGAGCTGAAAAATATCTTAGTTAACACTCCCCACCAAATATGTTTTAAGTTAATGTGAGGGAGAGGGGGAAAAACAAGTTTGAGTGCTTCGGTGGCTCTCAACGTAAAGCTTGATGACAACTAGATTAAATGCTCTCCATCCATCTACCTGTACCTCTTGGCACAAGGATTTGTTGGACCAATGAGACCTTTACTTAGTAAGGAGCTCTTTTAAGGGCTGTTTGCACCAGCTGTTAGCACAAGACATTCTTATCTGCTCAATTTACAAGCCCAATGGAAAAAATCCTGTAAAATCTAATGCATTCTCAATATTCAATTTGAAATGCTCATAACTCACTCAAATGAAAACCAATTTTCTCTGGAGAACTGAGAAGCATTTTTTCTTCTGGTGAGGGCAATTTCCAAGCCATATTTCAAGTTTCAACTCCCCACAGTTTTCACTGTAAAACTGCTTAAAAAGTCACAATATATATTATACATATAAAGTGTGTGTGTATATATATATATATATATATATAAATTCAGATATATATTTTTTACTTTGGCATAGAGGTTTTTTTTTCCTACTAGACCATTTCATCAGCCCGCAGCAGAGCTGACCTGCCTTTGCTCAGACTTGCTGGGCCAAACAAAATTACAGCTGGCTTTGGGCAGAGACAAGGAGGGGGACATTGCACATGCAAAGGTAAAACTGCAAAAAGTTATGAGGAAACAAAAGTGAGAGCTGGAAGTGGAAATGTGAACAGAAGCTGTTTATTCGGCTGCTTCCGTGACACAACCAAATGCCTGTCCTTTCAGCACTTTTAGTCAGACATTATATGGATATGTGAGTGTTTAGCAGCCTATCCAAACTCATCTGGGCCAAAAAAATGCTTGCAAATATATTTGAAAAATAGCATGGTATATTTATGCTATATGCATGTGCAGACTATAGTTGATGAAAAAGATGTGTATGAGGTGATCTTATCTAATCTCAAATGCTATCTGCACAATATGCCATCCACATGGAAAACATAGAGCTTTGCTCTGTGGGCTTGTCTCCTATAGTCTTCCTTATATTCAAACAATAGTAATGAAATAGCATAATTTCTAATGCAATGATGTCTGTATATTCAAAACAGAAGCACAAGTATATACTTCTAACCAACAGACTGTTTTTCTTAGCTGAGGCTCTTATTGGAATATATGCAATATATAATATATAAAAATTATATATAAAAATACATCCATGCTTTCACATTATTTTGCAGCATCTAATTAGATTTAAACTCTGCCTATTGCTAAAATGTTGCTGTGTTCTTGTAAGCTACCAGTAATTGTTGCCCTTATGTCCTTCGTAGGTCCCTTCCTACGGGACACAGGTGCAACACATTTTGCATCTTTTTAAACAGCAGCATGTTTTGCAGAACAACTTCAATCTAAGAAAAAATATAATATAAAGAACACAGTAAAAAGGTGCAAAAGGAGTAAGAAGAGAAAGAAACACAGTATGATAGGAAAGAGCTGATGGGTGTTAAAAAGACTGGCAAAGATTTCAAGAGGACTTCAAGAGGGACATCCCCTCTGCTGTAAGGTGGGAATAAATACACAGAACCAAGGTAGCAACACTCCTTGCCAGGACCTCTTGCCATGGGGCTTCATGAGGATGCGAGAGAGCAGCCCAGACTGCAGACTGGGAGGACTGTCCATCCCTCTATTTCATTGCAACGTATCAAAGAAACCAAGCAAGCCAATTTGGCCGTGTTCCTTGCTCGGTCCTACTTGGCAAGCTAGGGGTGTCTGCAGTTCCTGATCTGTGTCACTCCCTCCCGAATGGATGGTGTATGAGGATGCTGCCTGAGCCAGCGAGTGCCTCTCCGTGCACGCGTGTGTCCCTCACAGAAGGGCTCCAAGCAGGAGGAACACCCACGGGCCAGCGGGTTTGGGCCGTGCACATACGCAGCTCTGTACTGAAGCCTGGTGCTCTCCACAACCCCTCCATTACTTCACTTCCTCTAAGGATTTTGAGAGGCTTTTTCAAAGATATAGAAGAAGTCTAGGAAGGAAGTTAAAAATTATTGCTTTCCTCCAACTCCTTCAGAAAAGAAAAACTCTTAGGTTCTGAGGTACTAATAAACGGAATTACTAAGATGCCTGATAATCCTCATAGCATTGTAAGCCTCTGGCCTAGTTCATAGCCTAAATGCAACAATAAAAAAAATCCATAAAATCCAATTCAGTTTGCAGCCTAGTCTGCAGACCACAAAAAATATTTCAACTTACTGCTTTTTAAAACATAGGCACATATTTCTTTATAGCAAATATGGGGTTTTGTCATTTTCTTTTGCTGCTGCAGCACCTTGAATATCAGAATAGTTTCTCAGCTCCGGAGAGGTTTGTTTCACCTTACAATCTTCTCTCGGAACTAACCATCACTTCCATTTTACTTATTGACAGCAAAAATGAACAAAACCTCACATTGAGGTCAGGATCATAAAAATTAGTGGGTCTAGCATGTTAATAAGTGACTATCTGATTTGTCACAACATGGCCCTGGTAGCCCCCAAATTCCTGATAAACAGTAATCCAGATAAACATACAGAATAATTCACCTTCGACACCAGGGTCAAAGCCATTATTTGATGAACTGAAAACAAATGCAAACTCTCGAAAATGTATTATAATTATTTGCCAAAGACAAGCCAGGGCAATGGGTGGATGTGCACTAGAACTAGAAGCTTGATTTCCTCTACCTTTTGCAACACGTGAGTTCAGAATTGGCTGCGGGGTCACACTTCACAAGCAGCACCATAAACCACCTACCGTTTGCAGCAGCCCTGCGAACTATGGTTGGAGTATTTTTCTCCAAGACAGATGTCAAACAGGGCTGTTCATTGCTAACAAGAGCATCTTTCTTTGGCTCAGACTGCATAAGTGACAGGGGAAACTAAACAGACTTTATTAACTGGATTTTCAAGTATCCTGCTCTGTTTCATCCTGGCACACGTGTTCAAGCTGTCCCCGCTCACAGCATGAGGATTGTTTCTACGTCTCTCTTCCTTTTACCACGCATTTATTTTGTCTCGAATTGAAAGACTGCTGGAAAGTATAACAGTGGCTTAAGATTAGCAGGAATCACTTCTTTCTGCTTATCAACATTTCTGCTCCCCACACGCCACGCGGCAGAAGCACATCCTGCTTTACACGAGGAGTCCAAGGCCAAGTAAGATGCAGACTTCCCATGTCTGATCTAAGATCACTCACCCTCTACAAGCCTCTACAGCAAAAGGCTGGTGCTTTAGTGGGAACACGTGGGCAGCCAGAGCCAGGGCTGGGGAGCGAGTTTTGGGGGATACGAGAGGGAGTTTTGGGGGATACAAGAGGGCCAAGGCCCCGTCCTCTCTCCATCTCTCTCCATTTCCATCTCTCCCCCCATTGTCCTCTCTCCATCTCTCCATCCACCCTTGCAGTGGGTACCGCTGCTTTCTTCTGCTTATTTCCCTGCCATAAGTCCTGCCTATAGTTTGTGTAGTTTAGATATTCTAAGTAGCAGTTTCTAGTGCTAAGTACTAATTTTTTTCAGAAATGTAAAATTAGGGCATTGTATGACAGGATACTTGGAAATCCTGCACTGTGATCAAGGCTCAGTTGTAACAGTCACTCTGCGGAAAAGCTTATTAAGAAATAATTCTTCCTCAGTGTCAATCCACATATACAAGGCAAATTGTGAAAGAAGGAGAAACAAAATTAGAATAATTAATCTAGGTCCACATGACAATTTAACAGTTCAGCCACAAATAAAGCCCAGACCCCCAGATTCCCTGGGCTCCTATATTCTACACCAACACAATGCTAGTCACTGCTTGTCATTTGCTTGTCTAGCAAACCTTTAATCAGTTCTTAAACGCTACACTTTTGGCTGACAGAATATTAGACGATTTATGCCTTATGCTTCTGTTGTTTGCCTTTCATCCCCACAGTGTACTTGCATTTCTTCGCTCTCTAGCAGAACGGGTACAGACACAGACGGCTGATGGATTTTTTAAAATCTGTCACTTCGTTCCTGGAAAGGTTATAAAGCTCAGCTCAACTGCTTATCTTATAAACAAGATCTGCTGGAGACGTCAGACCACATGTAGAGGTTTCCTGGCATTTAGGCGCTGCATTAGGTAAAAAAACCCAATTTGTTTCTGAACGTTTTGAGATACATACTTTTACTCCACCCTTAGTCTGTAGACAAAGTCAAAATTCACACATATTTGAGCCCCTTGACAAATGTCAGTTTGAACTCAATCCTTTTAAACATTACTGCTTATATTAAAATTACCTAAAATTTCAAAACAAGAAAACCACTCATTCAAGTGGAGGAAAAAACTCTATTCCTCATATTCTACTCATGCTGGCCTCACACTTTGCTTTGACAAATTGAGTCTCTTAAAAAAAACCCTCTACCTCAGTTTTAGTTTCAACAAATTTACATTTTCCACCAAAAGATGCCTTGGAAATTCTTAGCTGACTGGGCAGAGTTGCTTTGTTCAGCTTTATATTTTGCATATAAAGACAGGAATAGTCTCAAATATATGAATGCCATTAATTTCAGCTACTTTTGAATCCTTTAGCTTACGTGCAGAGCATTTACGGCATATTCTGCTTGAGATTGGTATGTGCTGTTTTGAAGTTTTCAATATTTTCTTCCTATAGAGGATATAGACCCCTTGCAATAAACTCAGCTATAGCAAAAACCAAAGACAGATGGCAAAGAGAACTTTTCCTTAAACACACTAATTATATCTTAACTCTGTAGGTCAGTTATCATAAAGCCGATAATCATAAAGCTCTCTCCCTTTGTGCTTTACCTAAGCAAGGAATTGTTTGCTAAAGTCACTGGAAGACAGATAAAACAGGCTAATGATGTTTGCTAATCGCCCTGAGCCAGGGCTAACACACTCAAGGAGTTTGTAATGAAGCTTTGAAATGAATGACATCAATTAAAAGGTATTGCACAGGATGGAAAACCGAGATCGATGCAAAGCGGATTTTGTTGCTGCGCCCTCAGCCAACCCACAGCAGGGCCTGTTGAGCACCAGCTCTGCCCAAAGCGCCCAAGTTCAACACGCTGTGACACGAGTGGCACGGCCGTGCTAGCCCAAGCAGCTCGCTGGCTTGGAAACAACCAACGCACGTCGCCCAAAGAACTTACGGATAAGCCAAAGATGTTATAGCTCTAATTAAAATAAGGGCACATGAGATAATCCTTGCAATGCCAGACTCGCATAAAGCAGTGGTGGCCGTGTCCTTGCACACAGACTGGGAAAGGGGTTCTCAGCTTCTAATGAGTTTTTTGATGCACGAGTCAGAAGACTGCAATGAGGACAGGTTCTTCTCCTCTACATTTCCTTACTCTGCCCATTAAACTTGGATCCCTCACGTAATTTCAGCTTCTTTTGCATTTAATAACAACTAGGACAAGTAAATGAGCAAGTACCTCCTGTACCTGCACATGGACATTCATGCCCAGCCCCAAGGAGCTAAGCTCCACAGGGAATTTCAGTCGGTTGTGCCGGCTCCTTCTCACACTTCCACAAGCACAACTTTCAAGAGCAAACCAAAACTCTGCCCATCTGAGCCACTGTAATGACGTATAAAATTTTAGGCAATGCTAGAAACGACAACTCAGTTCACCAACTTTCATAACCCTCTGTGGTCACCTTGACAGTTTATGAAACCTTAGCTTAAATGAAGTCGAAACAGAGCATCCCTCACACACTGGGGAGAAAAACCAATCATTGATCTCAAATAGACAAGATCCCATTGCAGAATAAGAGTGATGTAATGATCTCCAAGGTCACTAACATTTGAAGTCAAAATTTAGATTTTTGGTATAAATCAAATTAACATTAGACCAAAATTGGGTTTTTTTGGTATATGTGAACATGATCTACAAATATAAAAAAGTGATTTGGGCAATTGATATTAAGCCCTTATAGTTTTCAAACCTAGGCATATTTAAAAGCAAATCCTGGTGTTTTTAGCTTAGTTTTCATATTATTTTGAAACCTTGAAATGTGTCTTGGTTTCTCGGATACAAAATCAGAGGCAGCAAAGGAATGCAATAACTATTTCTCAGACAAGAGACTAAAGACAGTCTTAAATGAAAATATACTTCAGAGCTATAAAATCTTACATTACAGTTGAAAATGAATGTTTCTCCAAGACCTTACTTTAGTAACTGAACATGAATGGAACTAATGGACACATCGATAATAGTGTCAAAAGCTTAATTCCACCATTACATTTATCCCTCTTTTCAGATTGTCAGAAAAAAACCCTTCATTTTAGCTAAAAGCATTTGAAAAATATTAACTTTTTAGCAAAGCGTTCAAAATCCTCTCAGAAAGCTTTTGTTCTTTTCAGTTCTGCTTATCTTATGGTTCCAATTGTTTGTGACGATTTCTGATGTTTTATGGTTAAAACACATTCAGAATACATTTGATCAGAACACATCACTATACAGATGCAAATCAGTATTATACAGACAGATTACATATTATTACACAGGCCCTGCAAGCAGTTAAGTGTGAGTCAATCTCAATAAATAAGAATCAAGTACATGTGCGTATCTTGCTTCAGGCTAAAGCTAAAGCTTGGCTCTATTTTCCCTTAAGCCTTACAAGGCCACGGTTACTGGATTACATTGGCAATTCAGTCTCACGCAGGGCGAGAAGCTTTGCACATAACAAGTGTAATACATTTGAAGCATTATATATATATATTTGAGCTATTCTGGACAGATGTTTCTGGAAAATATTTTAGAAGACTAAACTCCAGCCTTATTCATGCGGTGGTGGCACGGAGGATACCGTGCCACCGCCTTAGCTTTGGGAATGGCACTTGCCAGGGTAGGGCTTGTTGCAGCAACACGAGACCCCTCAGGACATACGTTAACCCTGGACCAGACTGACCTTGATAAGCAGCATATATCCCACTACCACCACAGCACTTATTGCAGACACACGCACCTGACGGCCTGCTCAAACCAACAAGCAAACCTGTCGAGGACTTTCTGCAACGCTAGACCACAGGATGAGGTGTTCACTACTGAAGATGACACTCACTTATAAAATTCTGAGTGCTTTTCCCACCAACCAGTAATTTCCACTTTCAATGGAGCCATCTGCATCATGCAAGTTGTAGATGAGTTCATACTGTTTTAAATATGGAGGTTGTGGCTGAAAACACCTTCTGTTAGCTCACATGCTAAGGAAAAATTAATGGAACTGACATTTGTGAGGGCAAAAATAACACTGAATGCCAAGAGAAACAGATCAAAACATGCATGAGAATCTTCTTCCACCCTGCCTTCTTTATCTTCCAGAAGCACATACTTACATGAGAGACCACAGCCAGGTTTATAGCGGCACAGAGCTCAGGGTGAATATGGCATCAGAAAGCACACACTGGCCTGTAGGAGCTGCGTGCAGGAAGCTGAATTTTCTTTTCTTAATAAACCAGCTTTACTGGATCATGCAGATCTATAAACACAAGACGGTCACCACTCAGTATGAGCAGGGCAGGGGAGCCAAGGCCCTGCCTGTGTAATCTTCCCGCACCCGCTC
>JAVCKT010120731.1:0-20740 GCA_032273925.1 Rhynchotus rufescens
GTGCTCTAGGTGACCCTGTGTGAGCAGGGGGGTTGGACTCGATGACCTCTGAGGTCCCTTCCAACCTTAAGCATTCTGTGATTCTATCCCATTCTGCTGCAACATCTGCTTATGACAAGAAAATACAAAGAAAATACATTTTGCAAGTTATGAGGAGTATCAGTGTCTGCATTATCCTTGTCAAGGTATAGGAAAAAAAGACACAGAGAGATTGAGTAAAGATAGTTATACTTTATGAGAAAAATATATGCCCCCAAGATTAACATTTCAAGGCCTGCAATCCCACATCACCCAAATTTCTGGAATAAGTAACATCATGGTTTATCAAACACCCCCACTCATCCCTATATCATGCTGGCAAAGGGGAGGGGAGATACGCAGAAGGAGGTGCACACAGAATTTAGTATGGGAAGTTAACAAATAAGAGCTGGTCATTCTCGTTATGAGGCAGATAGGCTCTTAAATTGCACATGTCCCTGAAGTGTATACACTTCAAAAAGCATATCAAAAAGGGGAAAAAAGGCAGCAACTGATACGCATGCTTGTCAGCAGTTTTAATGCAAAAGACTTGAGAATGCTATGAATAAGCAAAATAGATGAAAGTAGGATGACTACAGCAAGCAGACAAAAATCAAGACACCCTAGCATTGCTGGAAATTTCCATCAAATTCAAATCAATCTGCCTAATTAAAGCCTAATAAGTAGCAATGAGCCAAAATCCTTTCAAGGTGGCCCCTCCCCATTGTTGTTTTAACAAATACGTTAGACATATAGACAAATAGTCTCATCTAAGTTATATTTCTACCAGATATATTCTCCTCAGAAACTCTGCTTATGCTGTAAAAAGTCTTTTAAAATGTAGTCCTTTTTCTGCACCGTTTTTTTTGAGATGAGTAAATAAGCTATTATTATTATTACATAGAGTTCTTATATGAGGTGGGTAAAAGCCAAGTACTTCCAAGGAGGAGGAAGAGAATTAGTAATAAGCTTCTCAGCACTTACCATAAATATAATTTTGTGGTAGCAATGCAGAAAGGCAGTAGATTTCAGAGCATATAACGGAAAGCAATTTTGAAACCTATTTTAAAACGTGTGATGCAGAGAGGTATTTGTATTCACAAGCCCATCCACGCCACCACTGAGTCACTCCAGCAGATTCCCAACTTCTTGCTTAGCTCATCCTGACTGTGCTTCAGCATCAAAGGCCAGTAGCCTTTCTGCTGTGCAGAGAGACTACATAGAGAAATGCCGGGTAGCCAGAGCACCAGCAGTCTCAAATATCTGCAAGAGTCCTCAGAACTCAAATCCGGAACACAAAACCGGGCCAGGCTCTGGATTCCCATCCACTCCTGGTGACTGATGTCGGCAAGGAATCACTGCAGTCTTTCCAGAGCAACACAAGGCATTCACGGGAAATACTGGGAGAACTTTATCCCAACAAAAGTCACAGAAAGTATCAAATGAACATACAGAAGAGTTTGAATTTATGTCCGTAATTTAGTCCTTTAGGGCTAAATAAATAAAAGAAATAAATTTAGGGATTAAATACATTAGTGTTACTCTTATACTTCCAATTATTACCTAACCATGCAAGTTACAATAAACATTAAGCAAGCTTTTCACTTTTCCAAGCTATTTCTGTAGGAAATTGTACAGACAGGGAAGGACTGTTGTCTACCCAAGCATAATAACCTTTCTATCATAACCAAGGGGAGAGGGTGTGAGACAGATGACTCCAGGAAAGAAAAAGCTTAGCTCTTAAGTAAATTCACAGTTTCATCAGTTAGATAGTAAAGAGTAGTGCATTTTCAGAAAGGCCTTCTTAAAATAAATCAATCACAGTCACACCCTGCATTTTCAGATTTTTTTTTGGCACTGATTTCAGTAAGAGCAAGAACTGAACCCGGAAGGGCCAAGAAGAACAAAGGACACTCTGATAACAACCAGAAGATCGGCCCCCATTCTCCTGGATACAGGGCCAAATCCAAGTAAGATACATTCTCCAGATAAAGAGAGAGTTTCTATACCCATTTCTCACAACTGGCTTTTTCAGTCAGAAGCTCAAGTAGATAACACTAACAACCAAATCCTAAAGATGTTTGGAATTTGTGGCAGATTTGTGGCAGAAAATTATGTGGCAGAAAGAGTAGTGGAAGAATTGGCTAAAGCCGACATTTTTGTACTCACTTTTAGGAATGACAACTTTCTCTACAAACTCTTCATGTTGTTTTTCTTCTCTATTTCAAATACATGCTTAGGATAAAACCTTGCATTGACATATTTGAGGATAACACTAGTGCTTTTCATAATTAAAATGACTTTTAATTCTGTAATAGGCAATTATATTTTAATATCTGTTAATCTAAAACTTAAAATTCTCAATCAACTTGGTCCTCACTGAATGCTAAAAGCAACCTGAGTTAAGTCAGTGTTGCGTAGTTCTGAATTATAACACCCGTTTATGCATTGGGCATGATACACACTCAGGCAAATAGCACACACTCTGCTTTCAGAGTGTATATTGGATTGTAAAAATCCAATATAGATAATAACTAACCCATATAGATAATACCACAATTTAGTTCTCCTTTTTCCTTAACCTAAATCAAATACAAAAGACAAAGATACCATGCATGAGGTTTTGCAAACACAAAGTAAAAAGTAAAATTTCTGAGCTCCTGAATCAGTAATCAGAATTTGTCTTTAATATAGATATAGAAAACTACAAAATGTGTGTGTGTGTGTGTGTAGCTCTGCAAGCATATATGTTATACACATATGAAATGTGTATAGTCCTAAACTTTTACAGGGAGAAAAGCAGCAGCATCTGGTGTAAATAAAACACTTTCCCTGTGTTTGATAAAATCTGAAGTACAATGCTATACCACAACTGTTAATATCATTCATATATACACAGTTACTTTAATAATTATGTGATAACACTGACCATAACAATGCTATTGCAGATGCACTGAGAAGCATTGAAGTAATCACATCTTAATAACAAGACCTCTTCACATTGCCAATTGTTGATGCTCTCTCAAGGCCTGGGCAGGTAGAAGCTTCATTTAATTGCACAACATTTAAGGCTGCATTTGTTTACCTTCAAACAGGACATGAAATATGTAGAGTTAAGAGTTCAAATCAGACAGGATTTTTTTGCGAAAATATTCTTCCTATGAAAAGAAGGAAGAAGTTTCTATTAGTCTCTGCTACTGCACTCACTGCCAAAGCTATTATAACACAGCTAGAATGTTGTTGTATTTGTTGTGTTGTTCATGATATTCTTGGGTTGTAGATTTTCTTAATATTTTAAAACCATATAAATCAACTAACATAAAAGGAAAAATGTTTTACTGAGACACCTCAGGCTGCTGCATCCAGGTAAACATTCAAAGTGAGGTGCAGGGAGCTAGAATTGGGCTTAAATGATGATTGTGTGCCATTTCAGTCCATATGACTGAAACAATTTTTATACCTCTTATTCAAATGCTCCTCACCATCCCTGGTTTGCGAAGAAGCTGGAAAACACCTAGTTTTTGCTTAGGTGTGTAGAAAGCGGTGATTCTTTCAAATTAGAGACTGAAATCAAAACTCCCAGATCCAGCCACACATGGTCATAAAGCAGTAGTTTGCATGAGTTCCTGCAAAAGCAAATTTCAGGTAGCTGCAGTTGTAAGCAATGTCATGCAAAACTGAAGTTGATGAGTTTTAACATTATTGCCAAATTCCCTCAAAGAGCCCATGAATAAAAACACCGCTACTGCTGAAAATCATCACCCAGAAATGTGCAAACAAGACATTAGAAAAAAGTGTAATCTATATATGTTTAAGAAATTCAACTTTTCTCAGAGCTTTGAGCTGAGACAGTTCTAGAACAGTACTTCAAGGATGTGTACAACTACATCATCTTTCTTTTTCTCTTTTGCAAATGAGACCTTTCCCAAATGGCTGTACTGAATTTTTATGGTACTCTTTACCATAAGGCTTTAATGGGATGCAATTGCCAATTCTGCTGTAAGCAAAGAACATGAAAGTAGTAGTTTGCAAGACATCCCAAGCCACTATTAACACAACAGTCTTCTTACGAAGCTCTTCAGTTAACATTAAAATAACGTTTCAGGTTTGCTGGCCATCTGAAGTTCCAAAAAGTAGGGTATTTAAAATTTAAGTATATTAAAAGCTATTTACTATATTTTTCAAATTAAAATACAAATTCAGTAAAGATCCAAAGCAGAGCATCTGAGATAAGATTTTTACATAAAAAGAAATTATAATATACCTTATAAATAGATGTCTATTTCTCCTTTAAGAACTAATCCCAGCAACGATCGGGAAGAGTAGTACACTGTAGAAAAGCCAACAGGATCAGATTAACATAAGATTATTTTATTTGATGGTCACAATTCTTACAAATCACTGGTGTTTCAGCTAAAACAGTCTTCAGCAGATTAGTTGCCAAAGTTTAATTTTCATGGGGTCAATGTGGTAAATGTTTACACTGCAATAGATGAAAATGGACTGTTCACACCCACCTTGGATCATGTGCTTGCTTGCTAAGGAAGCTAGCAGTTCCTTAGTGAAGTTCTTACAGTTTGTTTTTTTTTTTTTTTTTTGGATCGAATAGGTCATACGAACATTTCAGAAAAGACTTTTGAAAACTCAGAAGTGACTTTCAGTGATATTTGTACTTCTGAATCACCTGGGGAACTTCTGAAATTTCCACGGGAACTATAGGGGAATTTGCTGCTATCTCACTGTCTCAGTGCAATTTTCCATAGAAAAACACTTTTAATCAGAAATCAAGTTTACAGATTCAAAGCACTACTCAGCGTGACACCACTCAACTTTTAGAGTTCAAATGTATTTGAACTCATCCAGGCCACTGAAGATGACAGCTTTGCACAGAGACCTTACCATACCATACTAACACAACTAAGCCTTAAAGCCCAGATCCTTTGAATTATTTCGGAAGGGTAGGATGTCTGTCTGTAGGAATGTCTGCTTCAAGGGGCCTCCATTGCTGCGAGGTTTTATTGAGAAGAAACAGCTTGGGGAGCTACTTTAACATGATGTACTGCAAATAATTACTTAGAACACCTTGCATGTAAGAAAATACTTACAATGGGTTAAATGCTTGGCAATTATTTATTATGTATCTAAAAATCAAATATTTAAGTCTTATTTACCTTAGATTTTCTCAGAATTCTTGGTTTCTGATGTTACTGCATTATTATGATGAAAGAAGCAAAGCAACTGTCCAAGAAATTCTCCCTGCAACAACACACCCTGGAGCCTCCCTCATTCTCTTTAATCAGGTGTTTTTCTCTCACCTCCCTGTTGGCCCGTGCAGCTGTCTGCCCATGGAATAGCCACACTGGCTCATCAAATCAGCTGAACATTAACCCCTCCTTAAGGGGAACAATCATTTTCCAGGAGAATCAGTCCAAGAGATGGTCCAAGTTACTGCAGAGCTGCACCCAAATTAGCAACACTGCAAGGGAGGGAAAAGAGAAACATAATCAGAGGGGCAGGAGGATTAGCCTAGGAGCACTGTCTGTTGACTATGAAATCACACCCTAAAAGAAATGACCCTGCTAGGTTGGCTAGGGTGGCCATTTTGTAGCCATACTAAAACAGTTTAAGGCCTTGTCTTTGAAACACAGGAGAAAAATCTATGTTCTGATCTGTTGCTTTATTTATTCTAACATTGATTTAGAAAAGAACTAGAAAACAGAATAGTTATGGATTATTGATAATACCTATTTTTGGACAGCTGTGTTATTGTTTACACAGAGTTAATAAAGAACAAGCTGCTTTCTTAATGCACCGCCTCCTATTTCCTATCTGGCGTGTGGGCCACATGGAAGGAGCAACAGCTTCAGTTAATGCATACACCTCGGGATAGTTTACAAAACACTTTAAGGCAGAACGCTTACAAAATAACCCATTTCAACCGCCTGGTTTTAAAAGCTCATGTAACTTTTAAAAATTTGAACATACCTAACACCTGTTTGTTTCATTGTGAGATTTTTTATAGTTACAGGACCGGAAATCTGGAGATTGTGTGGAATTGGACTAATCTGATTTAAAATCTTTGCTATGCTGATTTAGCTCCTTTCTAGTTCCCTCCAAAATCCAAGAAACCTATCAATTTATCAATATTCAACCATTCCCCCAAAGCTCCCCCGACTCAAGGTGTGATTTCCTTTCTAATATCTCACCCCGGCATTCTTGTTCCATCTTCAGACCTTGCATTCATGTTTCTATTGCTTGCTCTAGAACAGTGCCAGATGCATGCTTTGGAAAAAATAAAGGAAAATAAAAAAGAGAAAGAAGAAAGAAAAAGCTCTCATTAAGTCATCAAGTTCGAGGAGCTGCAGTTTTAATATGAATTTTCAATATTGTGAAACTGTGATTATAATAATAGTAATAAAAACCCTCACAAAAGTTGGTAATAGTTACAAGACTTACCCACACTGGCCACACTACAATCCATCAAGGCTCTGCAGTTAATCATCTTGCTGTATTTGAGTATGGCAAATATGCATCCTCCCAGACACACCCACATACACAGGGAATGGAAACTTTTGTCAGTATTTTCCTTGCTTCTGTATGCAATCTTTCATTTCAAGTGTTTAACTTGTTTGGCCTGTAAATGTAAATATTGCAGGAATCTCTAGCAGCAAGCTATAGTTCAGCCTTCCCAATCTGCCTCATCAGCATTAAGCTATGTTGCATATGTAACAGGACACCTGAAATGTCACATTCTAAAAGATCGTCAAATATTTAAATCAACTGAACATGATCTGTGTGGGGAATTAAGTACCTCTCAACTCTGAACATAATACAGTGCAGACTTTTCATTCTTATTTATCACAGACTTTTTTTCTGCAAATTATTTCGTCACTCAGTGTCACAGAATAAATAAAAGAAGTATCCCTGCTCAGCAGTTGTAAGGAATTTGAAAGCTCCTTCACCATCTAAACTACACAGCTTTCTTGCCAGCCTTGCAAAAGAAATGAGCAGTACTCAAATTACAAACATTATGCATTTCCTGCTCTTGATTCTAAAGGCTGGGGGAAGAAAACTTTGAAATCCTGAGCTGAAATTGTTCACAATTTCTATCAGCCTTGTGCACTCCAAGCGGATGCCTGCGAAGGAGCTCGAGTGTCACTGGGACAAAGTGGTTATGCCACCATCTGCTCTCTTCTCGCAGCAGGGATTGCTTTACGCGGCACGCTGAAGAGGGCCTGGAGAGTGGGAAAACATTGTATTCTAAATAACATTAGCCACTTCTGAAAAGTCTCCAGGATATCTTTCTGCATTTTTATGTGCCTAAATTCATCACAACTTGTGACCGCTAAGTTACACTGATATTTTTAATGGACCTCCTACAAAATAAAATATGAGAGGAAAAAAAAGAAAAAAAAAAGAAAAAAAAGATATTTTCATAGTGGCATAAACTTTGCCAAGTTATAAACTGTGGATATTTAAAGCTACAAGCCCAGAAACACGTTGCATAAGATCTCTGGTTTGCATTTATTATTTTTTGGTCTGTTTTAAACATTTGCTGTGGGCAATCTGCCAGTCACAAAGGATGAGGAAGGCAGCTCCTTGCAGGGGGGCCCGTCAGGTGAGAGCAGGGCTGGGCACACGGGCAGGCAGCTCACAGGAGGGCGCTTCACGGGATGCTGCAGTGGGACAGGCCCCACAGGCACCCCACATTTAGCTCCGCAGACTTCCCAGGTGCTTGGACACCTGCAAGGGCGTGAAGCTGGACCCAGTTAAGAGAACTGATGCTCCTTCATGAATCAGATCAGTGCTCTTCCAAACTTCAGCCCTACAAGATCATTGGCTTCGCCAAGAAGCAAAGCTGCTTAGCAAGAAACACGACCCCTAATGAAATCCAGGCGCAATCTCTGTGAATGCTCAGAC
The DNA here is from genome assembly GCA_032273925.1 of Rhynchotus rufescens. Classification (NCBI taxonomy): domain Eukaryota; kingdom Metazoa; phylum Chordata; class Aves; order Tinamiformes; family Tinamidae; genus Rhynchotus; species Rhynchotus rufescens. Next base: position 7,939 of record JAVCKT010120731.1, read on the forward strand.
ACCCCTATTTATGTCCACTCTCTCAGCAGTGGAAATTCTTACTTAAGTTCCTTTAAAGTATTTTAAGAATGGGAAATAGTAAAAAATAAAAGATAAAATCATATTCTAGTCTTGGTAAAAAGTGTTGGTGTTAGAAACAAAACACTGAGTCTATTCAAGGGCAGTGTCACGTAGGTAATGATCACAAATATGAAGCACTGGGTGTGACTGCTTGTACTTCTTTTGTTTTGATCTGGCCTTGGCTGTCTGGGAGAAACACCATTCTGGGATTGTGCACTCTTAGTCAGCCCAGAAAGGACATGTCTGTTACTGCAAGACAACTCATGCCATGCACAACTGTCAGGAGTTGAAAGATCTGGAGTGAGCCTACAGTTCGTGTCACAAATATGTTTCTGATCTACACAGACAAGTGCTTTATGCTCCTGCTCTCAATGTGAAAATAGATTTCCCATTATGCTTGCAGTCCAACTACCAAAAACCACAGAAAAGGTAAAACATAAAGCAGTTAATACTGCAATACATGTGTATAATGAACTTCAAGCCATCAGTATTTTCCCTTTTCTTTTATCCTTTCGTCTATTTCAAAAGAGCTGTAGAGCTCATATGCACACAAGTTCAGACGTGCACTCAGACCTGCCTGTGCTTTCTCCATAGGCCTGTATATGAACAAAGTGCTAGAAACCGACTGCATTAAATTTGACAAAAACAATGCTACTTTTCATATAGTTATTACACAGTTGCCAGAAAAGCCTCAACAACTCGAACCTTCTACAAAAAGTACATTTTCAAGTGGAAATTCTGCAATTACATCCCTACCATAAGTGCCCCCTCTCCCCCTGTGCTATTCCCCTCCTGCATGTGTCCATACCTCAGCATGACTCATTCCCATGTCCAAAAAACCTACAGTTCTTTCCCACAAAGCAGGCTCAAAGCAAGCAGAACCCCCCTTATCATCAACAGAAGGATTTTTGAGAGCAACATGACTTGGGATTTGTACAAACATGAACTAAGATCTGCAGGATTTGTATGAAGTCATGAGCTAGTTGGTAGCATCTAGGAACACTAGCTTCTTATCCTGGTGGAGATGCAACCACTTGTGTTAGAACTACACTGCAGCCTGAGTCGAGCAACAGAATAACGTGAACAAGCAGCAGTCTTCAAAGCTGTAGGGTATAAGTGACATAATGATATCATTTACTATGTAAATATCTTAATAGTGATATTTACAGATCATAATAGTTTTTACTTAACAATATTCTCAGTGGTTTGCAAATCCCTTGGCTTATAATGACTAACTTCATGAAACAAGATTTCAGTGTCTCATTATAGAAGGTACACTCACTTTATAAGAAATATATGGAATCACACATGCAATAATAGCCTCAAAACCAAATTCTTCACCTACAAAGTTACTGCATTATTTTGGTGTAAGAAACAGGCAACCTGCTAATCTACTTTAAAGTTACCCACCGAAACTGTGTGCCCTCAGATTCCAGTTTTATGGGCAGCAGAAGGGAAAGGACATCAGAGAACTACTTTACATAAAAGAATGGATGTCAAAGACATTAGGCTGCAAAAGGTAAAAACAAGACCACGCATCTTGTGCACTCTGAGAGCGTTCATGTAACTGCTCCATACGTTATACAAAGAGCCACAGCTCACACTGAGCAGTGTAACACCAATATTCCTCATTGCTGCTGTAGTAAACGAGCGGCTTTGACTTCTTTGAATTAGCAAAAGCAGGAGAGAAGTCAGGAGATCCACAGAACTCCAGAGGAGAGGAGTGGAATCTCCACTTCCTAAGTGTAACCCAAGGCCAGCATTAATTTCTCTTCTCTGTGCAGTCAGAGCAACTGCATCACATCCACCACTCAGGAAAAATAAACTATGAGGGAACCTTATCACAGTATTCTGGGCTCTAAGGTCCAGTAGAAAAGACTCTATTCTTTCCAGTAATGCCCACATGCCATGCTATTCTGGCCTGTAAGAGTTCCCAAGGCATGTAATAAAAAGAACATGAGAAAGGCAGGCCTCTATCCAAGGCAAAACACCAAGAGCTTGCCTGAACCTTGTGGAATCCTTCCCTGTCGCACAGAGCAGCACCACTACCATGTCAGACCAGCCTAGCAGAGGGAGCTTCACCTCTTAGAGATGCTGAAAAAAGATGGGGCAACTTTATCATGACCAATTTTCTAGGTGAAGATGCTAATTATTCTCAGGTTTCAGTCACCATGAATCAGGCTGGCCATCTCCAACAACTCCACTAAATTATTCCTCATTGTTCTGTGTTGTCCAGGTAAAGAAATTAAAAGATGCAAAGCAAAACAGGTTGATTAAACAACGTAACATGATATAAAGGAGAAGATCTCACTGTCATCATTTAAAAAGTCCTAATTCAGACACCAACTTTTCCTCACCAATAAAGATATGTTTATGCAATGAACTGAGACCCTGATCTGCAGCCTAAGTTAGACTTAAGGTCCTGCACATTTGTTTTAATTCTTTCATAACTTGTGACAGTTGATAAAGAAAGATGATGAGAAATTTACCAAGAAATTAATTCTTACTGCATTTTAGAAATGGATTTTAAATATTATATACTTATGGAAATAAAATAGAACCCCTGAATCTTTAGAAAAAGGCTAATGAAGAATTCAGAAAGTTGAAAGAGAATCAGTGTTGTCCACATAACCACATAAAGTTGTATTAATTCTTACTGATACTGCACAGAAATATGAATCAAAATATTATGAGGCATGAACCTGTCACAAATCTGTACAGGAAATTATAAAATATAAAGTACCAGCCGGGCTCTAAATTGATCATCATACAAAAGGGAAAGATTTAAACATAAATTATAGTGTTTAATCTGCTTTCCCCTTTCAGAATTGTATGAGGATTTAATTCCAGGACTAAACTGAGATCCATCACAATCCCAAAGGCAAATTTTCTATGAGCTGAGCATTAAGAGTTTCATAGCAAAATGCTCATGATTCCATTATCTATTTGGATAAAACAGGGGTAACCACAACAGTGACTTCATCAGCAACTGTCAAGTGTTTTTAGATGAAAAAATATAACAATTTGTTTTTTCTTATTTAAAAGGAAGAAAAATGCACTAAAAGACAATAGTGGGAAAAGCTTCCCATGCTTAATAGCAGAAAAATCACAGCTATAATTAGAGGAAAAGTCACCTTGAAATGTAACACAATTCCCAGACTATTCAAGGGCCAGAAGAAATGCACTTACAGCTGAGAACTACATAAACATCACAGCCGAGAGAATAGCAGGACAGTAATGTGAGGAGGTCAGAAAGTAAAACAGAGCACTAGGAGAAAAGAAGAGAGGAAAGACAGCTCAAGATTTCTTTGGTAGAAGAGGCCATGAATGAATCTTGATGTGGGGATAATATTTTGAAGTATTCCTTATAATACTAGAGAAAAGACTGAAGCACGGCCTAAAATGAACAAACAAAACCAAAAATACATCCTACCTTTATAAAACTAGACTTTCAGCTGGATAAGCCCAGAAAAATCCTCCAATTCCAAACAGATTCTTGCCTAACCCAAATCAAAGTGCCCTTCCAAGCTTATTTGCACTCTTCTGAGAGGGGCTAAGATATTCGTGCAGCTGCTGGAGGTTTAATCAGTGCTGTTTAAAATAAGCCTCACCTGGCACACAAAACAGGATGGAATTGGGAACAGGAAAAAAAAAAAAGGATAAAAACACATCATACTCTAACAGAACATGGCACTATTTCCCCTCCTACCTGCAAGATTTTTCTATATTAGTTTGTGACGATTTTCCATGCTCCCAGGAACGGATATAAACCTAGTTGCACCCTGAGTTACTTTGCTCCATTCTTACTCTCACACCCTCGTGAACCTGAGCACTAACTCACCTGTGACCAGTCCAGTAGAACTGGACAGTTCAACGTGTGGCTCTTACCTCGTGATTTGTCTCACCTATTGTACGTTTTCAGCAAAACTCTTGAATTCATGGTATTGTTCTCCCTAACAGGACTTTTTTTTATGGCTGCAATTCTGTTCTCCATTTTCTTGACATCTTAAGTTTATTTCCTTTTCTTTGAAGGAAATCACACATCTGGTGTTCTGCAGCAATTAACACATGCCTTTCCTTTTAACCCTTGTTCTGCTATTTACTTCAGAGTTTACACAAATACATCTTTTTCAGACCAATCTTGATACTTTCTTTAACAAAAAAATTCTACATTTTCAGTTCCAGATACAATTATACTATTAGAGCTAGAGTAGTTAGAAATAAGAATATACATAAATATCGTCAAACTCTTAAGATATTTGTAATCTGTTCCTGAAGAACCTGAAAAACACTGTCCTCCTTGGAAAAAAAAAGATATATATATATATACACACACACACATATACATATATCAATACATTTGTCCCTTGGAATGATCCTGAGTACACATTATGCAAAAGAAACAGACCTAAATAATATTTACCAAGATTGACTTCAGTTTTTCAGAGTGTTTTAATGATCATCAATTGGGCTAAACAAATTATCTTAAATTTCTTAAGAAAAATACATTTTTTTTAAAAAAAATGTACTTCTGCACAGAGATTTTTCTAGTAAAACTACAGATACAACACGTGGCATCTACTTAAACAGAGTGTTTTATTCATTTGCTCAGTCCAGCTTTCCGTTTTGGTGCAAAGGCCTAGAAATGAATTCTGCATGAGGGATAAATCCCAAATAACAACACTTAAACCACGATCCAAAGCAAGAGGCAGCCAGGTACACAACAGCGCCAGCGCTGCAGCCCAGTAAGGACACCTGGCACGCACAGCAGCCACAACAGGCATGTTTTATTGATTATAGTCTGTCATATGACAGCCCCTCAGCTATTTATGTACAATTAGCATCAAGTTTCATCCTGGGCTATTGCCACTTTGGATTTAATTTTACTTGGATCCAACTACACACGAATGCCCCTTTTACAGTCATATTCCCCAGTGTGATAGACGTTTTCTCTTGAAACTGAAGGGATATATTTTAAATGACACATAAAAATGCTGCAATTCATTATTTGTACCGTTAATCTACTGGCTTCAAAAACACACACACCACTAGTGTCAGGTTCAGAATCGTTTCGGGCAAAGATGTAGACATGAATAAGTCAGATGAGGGCCTTCCTTAGCCTTTCAGCCACAAAATGAGGCCAAGTTAATATTTTACTGTATTAATTTGCACCTGTGCTATAGCCAGCTCAGGAGAAATGCCAGGGGGTCAGGCAGCTCCCTCTTAAAATGCAAGGGCCAAACCTCCTAATTTTTAAACCATTTTCTGAAGTGATATTACATTATTCCTGCCCCCAAAACACTTGAAGAGCTATCCCATTTGATAAAAGAGGACAGTGAAGCCCTACAGGTAGCTGAATTTCTTCAAAATTTGCAGCAATATTCTGCAGTGTCTCATCAACAAAAAAACACAAATACTCAGCTGTTAATCCTATGTTTCATTATTTTAAGCCAACCATTTTAGAGTTTGCTAGAAAACGGCATTCAATTATTACCAGTCAAACTCTCGCAATATGTAGGTACCAAAGGCAACAATCAAAAGCAAAAGGTTCGACTGATAGCTATGAAGGACACACAAACCCAAATGAGATGCAGGCTCTGCTGCCTGCAAACCAAGCAGAGCACAGTGTGGAGCTTTAGATGCTATCTGCTCTATACAGGTTTTGTACTGTTTGTAGGATGCGAATGCCTCATGTTGTTGTTCTCCTTTCACTGCCCTGGGTCATTTTATGGCTGAGCTGGAATATCATGGGAGACACTGTGAACCAATGGGCTCAGGGGACAGTACATCACATCAAAATATCATATATTAATATGCTGTACTATTTTTTTTTGTATTTCTAAGGGAAGTACAAATCCTGTGAATCAAGTTTTTGCATCAGTGCGATGAGATCCCTAAAAAACTAATGAAGTGTGATGAGAGGAGAAGCGAAATCTGGAATGTGAGTGTGCAGGAATCCCTCTGGGTAATAACAGTAGCACTGTATCCTCGTGTCTGCTAAGTTCCTAGCTCCAGGTATACATATACTGACCCCTTTTTTTTAACAACTGGGTCTAAGATGGTCATGTTTGGACTCAAATGAACATCAAAGGTACCAACTCTTAATACAGTGAAAAGATTTTTTTTTTTCCTTAAGGCTAGAAAACCTCTCCCCAAATGCATTAAGTTTTTTTACTTTGGAACAAATCTGCTATCCTAAGCCAGTTTTCACAGATCACTGGCTGACTGTGGAAAGAATTCTAAATAATTTTAGTCTCCAATGGAGAAGTGATGACGGATCCCTTCTATCTTGTCCAAGTAGGTCATAAAGTCTCCCAATCACCGTCAGCATTTGCTTCTTCTCATCTGTGGCCACTTGCTGGCCAGCAACGGATTTTAAGTAAAATCCATAGCCAAAAAATGTAGCACTGTGACATGAACTGCAACAGGCACAGCTACTGCTAGAGATGACCTTCTGGAAGCTCAAGGAAAGCTAAACAAACAATCAGCCCCTGCGTGTCATTAGCCACCCTGCCAGGCTCGCACTAAACAAACCCGGGTACACAGATAGTATCCAAGCTACCCTGAGAGCAGCCAGGGCTAATATTGGCAACTGAACCTCCATTGAAACCCAGTCCCCCCGGAGGTCACATAAATCATCTCTGGCAGCACACTGAGTGTCTGTTCAGCACTGGAGAGGTAGTGTTCATTGCACGCTGTTTATTTCTTGCTCTGTCTTGAAAGTATCTAGCCCCGTTTTTAGAAAACAAAAAAAGGAAACGGAATTTTTGCCTTTAAACATTTTCAGAGCTTGTCCAAGGTCATTCCTAAAGAGCAATAAAAGGTCATACTTCTCTCTGTTTCTTAATGTGAGCATGTATTTGACCAAGTAGCATGTTTTACAGTACTTCAATATCACCTTTAAGAGTGTTATATGGCCTAAGCCTCACATGGCCTTCTATTGTCAATCGATACTACAGCAGATTTTTGTGGTGGTTGCTATCAAGCACAACCAGAATTAAGATTTCAAAACTAACAATAACTTGTTCTTTGGCCCCAAAAAAAGAGGAGGGTAGAGAGAGAAGAGTATTTCAGGCATCTGATTGCTGGACAAAAATCAAATTACCCTAGCATACAAGGTAATAGGCTGGGCCTTGAGAAAATAGGATTTCCTACCCAGCAGTGAAACTCTGCAAGCAGTTAAATGTCTGGATTTTTTTTTCCCCCTTTGAATTTCTCAGCATGCTTCCCTGCATGTACCACAGCTTCACAGGGAAGTAGCAGATATCTTTGTCACTTCAGGATTGACGGAAAAGAGCATGACTAGGTTTTTACCTAAGTCAAATCTAGCCTGGACACTGTGATTTAGCTCCGTATATTATTTTTATCCCTACCCTGCAGATATGGGAACAGAGCTCAGGAAAAGTGGTGTCCATCCAAAAGGTCAGAGAGAGCAGTGGAAAGCAGGTCTCAGGTTTTCAGTCCTTTTTCCATTTGGTCAGCCTGTTTCCCCATGGACTTTATCACCATGATAGCTTATGGAGCAGCTCGTGAGGAAGGTGTAAGGCTAAGAGCCTCACAGGTTACACAGAGAGCTAACAGCTGTTTGAGCTGTAAGAGCTGTTTGAAGCTGGACTGTTGTTTAGGTCATCTTCTGCCCCGTTTAATGCAGAAAACTGGGTGACTATTTAAATTAGCCTATATCTACCTAAAAATGAATTTCCATAGAAACTAGAGATTATAAGCTTTGTATTGAGTATAGAAATAAGATTTGGAAAACTGCTGCACCTACTGCAAGATACTGTCATCAGCGAGCTAACTTTCCTTCCAAGATGCAATGTTAGCAAACACTGCCCATCACAAGACTGGCTGTGCAGGATACCAGCAAGCAGGTGGCAAAAACAGTTTTCCAGGGTTGTGCAAGGCATTTCTGGAACATATTCCCAAACTTTGAGGTTATATTTCTAAGCCACATGGGCTGTGGGTGCCGTTAATTCCAACTAAGGGAAGACATGAGGGAAAATAAAAGATCTTGTAGCTGAGGAACCACAAACAAAGCCCAGGCCTTTGCCTCACAGCCTTAAGTCATTTGGCATGCTTTAACTTTTCATTCTCTCAAAATGGGCACAATAAAGGTACTCCACCTAATCAATTTAAAATCATTTTAAGATTTTTGTGGCAAGGAAAACATTGGCATTTACTTTCCTGATATGACTACCGTTAAGCAGGTACCACTGGGCCCCATCTGTAGCAATAGGGGTTCAAACTTAACTCATTAACAAAGTATAAGCAAATTCAGCTACGATAAGGAGCAAGCCATCCTTTCCAAAGAATCCAGTCCAAAACCTGCCTGCACGCCTCTTGGCTCCGTTCGCAACTGTCAAACAATGTCCACTAGGTTGTTTTTTTCCATACTTCCTTTTCAGTGTAAAGCTTAAAGCTAGTTCATGAACTGGGTCTGTCTCTGTAGCACATTCATTCAGGATACACTAGGGAACTGTTACCTCATGCTGCTCAAACAAGTCACTGATTTGTTTACAGAAAAACCGCGCTAAATAGCTGGCCTGTTGTGCTGACCCTTTACCCAGATCTCCGATAGCCCTTACTCCGATGCCGTGTAAAAATAAATGAAAAGGCAGGACAGAGCTCTCCAAAAAGCAGTTAGTGAAAGCAGAAAGACTAACTCCACGTTACATTCAGCAAAGGAGGTTCTTGGGCAAACAGCTCTAAGGCACGAATGACAATTTCACAGAAGCACCTGCCAGGAGGCTTCCAGTTAGTGTGAAATACAAATAGCTACAAGCAGGCATCAGTGCATAATTGTGTACGTGTGCCCTGACACCGGACACTGGAAGAGACCAGAGACTCTGAACTCCGACTGCAGGAAGCCCTTTCCTATCTGCATGCATCTTTCTCTCATATCAAGTCACACTGGCGATCATTTTTCTGCCGAATTACCAAGTTTGAGTGTGATAATTTTGAGCAAATAAGCACTGGCAAAATGTAAAACAATTGCAGGATCTAGTGCTATGAACAGTAGGTTTAGGTTTCAGTGCTTAAAGGAAATTTTCAAATATGTGGTAGATAAACCCTGAACTCTTTCTTTCCCTCTTCAAATGAAGCCGATCTTTTGCACCAGCACTTTTGAGAGCCATCAAAACTGGCAACCCTCTCTGTGCCCGACTCTCCCCAGGCAGTATCGCGTTTCCCTGCAAGCGGGGCAGCTCTTGCAGGGCAAGACTCCCTGTTCCATGGAGGGCTCTTATCTTCCAGCGTGGGGCCTGTGGCTGCCCATGTGTCGTCCAGCCTGGCCTTTGGGCAGCGCAGCCCCTGCCCCTCCGTGCCTTCATGAGCATTCCTGCCACACACGGGTATGGAGGGGACAGGGCTGCTGGGATGAAATCCCCAGGCGAAGCCATCGGCTGCACAGGTCCTGCTGCAAAACAGCAAGGGACTGATTCAGTTTCCAGGGAAGCACATGGGAGTTTGTAGTATGAGGAAGCGAGGAGAATGAGCGGCATGGCCATTTTTGTCAGGACTCCAGAGTCTGAGACACTGAGAAAATGCCTCCTTTCAGGCAAATCTCTTATTTAAGTTGTAATTACACAGACTTGTAGCTGATTTTGCAAATACAAAGTGCTCTGTTGCAGAGATGGAAGTGCCTCAGATTCACACACCCTCCTGTGTTGTAGTCCTCATGCACAAGCCTCCTTTCATGGCAGTTTTGCAAGGCAGGACACACACCTACTCCTCCCTTTCCTGTCCCTTCCTACCACCAAGTCTTCTCTTTTTAGGGATGGAAAAATCCACCTCCTACCGCCTCGGCTGGCAGACCCTGGGGACAGCAGAGGGTGCCTGTCTGGCCCTGCAGCCCCACTACAGACAGAGGAGGAGCTGCAGGAGGGACCGAGCCATGGCCACAAGCAGGCCACATTGCTGAGCCCAGGAGCTCAGACACAGCCCCAGGGCTCCTTTCAACAAGTGCTCTCTCGCTCTGCTCTTTCTCATCCTTTACCTTTCTTTCTCCCCAATAACAAGCCTTTCTCAAGAAGCTGGACCCTATGCTGGCTACTTTTAGCTCTCAAATTGAGGTTATGAAGATTAAGGGCAGAGCAAAGACTGACTCCGGAAAAGTTTGCTAGGCTTTAACTGGCAGCTGCTGCTCCCCACTGCCCTGAAACCGGGCCAGGGCAGTATGAGGAGCAATAGAGGCCATGAGAGGAGAGAAAAGGAGTCTGGGACCACCTTTGGTGACTTTTTGCTCCAAGTGTAGCTGCACAGTCGGAGCTACGACTGTGAGAGGGTGAGGGAGAGGGTAGGACTGGGGCAAGCTGCACTGGGCTGGGGGATCAGTGAGTTTGCCTCCTACCTTATGCAGTGTGGACTTTATCCATCATTTTTCTTGATTTCACTGATCTTCTGTGTTCTCAGGAGGTCTAGCACTCTCACTGTTTGAGTCCACTCTAAGCACCTATTTTTCTCACTGATAGTAATTTCTCTGACTGATTCTTAGATTATCATTACTATTACCTCACCATCTCTTCCTCCAGAAGATACTGAGCTTGTCTCTCATGCCTTTTAGTTCCATGGCTGAATGATAGAAGTATTAAGGTTCATTATAATTGGCTCTTCATCACTTTCTGCAGTATCTTATTTGATCCTCATCATGATATTCTCTTCTATAATGCCACTCCAAATACAAAATATATCAGTGTGTTGACTAACCTAGGCCAAGAGTTAGTTGCTGCTGCTTTTCTTTCATCAGAAAGGGGAAAGTCTGCCATGGCCCATGAATCCTTCTGCAGATGCTTTTACAACGACATTGGACCTTGGAAACCTGCTCCAGGAATTGATGAGAACTTCCCAGATCTGTCACAAAGGAAGCCTCTGCGGTGAAAGGCACCACTTACCTCTTCACTGAGAGGCAGAAGAAAAGACCAGAAGGAACAAACAAAAAAGTCATAAAACAAATGCTTTAGCTATTTACCAGCACCACATTGTCTTGAAATGGAAACATCCTATCTATGCAGCTCTTCAGTGTTCAGCAGAGCAACTCCATCAGCAGCACTGAACTGGAACGACCCCAGACTCTGTACCACCTCGCTAGCCTCACTGCAGATTCCAAGTAAAAATTAGTCAGCAAGGTTTTGAAGATACACTCAGAAAGAAGGATCAGAGGAAGATAGCCAGACAGACTGTTTCTCTTTACTGTCTGAATTCCTGAAAGATGGTCTAAATTATATTCTGCTTCAAGTTCTATCTTCTCTGTTAATACAGAAAGCACCATCATTCCAGCTGCTACTGGGGACATGTGCAAGACCACCGTTCATCTAATCAATTTGTACTATCAAGATTACTGAAAAGAAGCTGCACTTTGTAGCTGCTACTACAAGATTACTGAAAGAAGCTACACTTTGTTAACATGGCAGTCTCCTAAAATGAGCATTCACTACAAAAGTTGAACAAAGCCAAAACAAAAAAATAGTAAATGTAGGCAAACTTTGAAGGATAACGTACAAAACATTATTTTGAAAATTCTACACAAAAATAGAAACAGGCTTGTAATCAGATTGATTGATTTTAGACACCTTAGATGGACAATTACATACCTCATCTGAATGAGCAATTGCTTTGATGATAATATCTATACCATGGCAACATTTAGTTCTTGAAAACTCACATGAACTGTGCACTTACTATAGTTTGTTTTCCTCGGCATAACAATCAGTTACAAAGCAGCAAAGAAAAATTTGGACATTTACCTGCAAATGTAAGGGGAAAAAAAGTCAAAAAGCTGTGCATTTTCCTAATATTTATCTTTCTCTACACATAATGTCTTTTTTTTTTTTCGTACTTAAAATCCTATCCTGAAATCAATTGCTTCAATTTCAACATCTTTGCTCAAGTTAGTATTTAAATTTCAAGTGTTATTTAAAATAACTATTCACCAACTTCCATGTCCTTGTTTTTGTATCTGCGATTATAGCATGTGTGCATACATCAAAATGCATGCATCTACATATTTCCAAATTAACCAAATTTTAAATGGGTTTAATATGCTGAATACCCAAGAAAACCTTTCACATGTCATACAATTGGATAATCAACTGTAAGTACGTACCAAAAAGAGCTCAAAGATACATTATCTGTTTATACAGTGCTTTTCATCAACAAACTTCAAAACCCTTTGAAAAGGAGGTTTACAGGGGAAAAAAAAATGAAGTAATGAGAGGAGAAGTGATTTACTGGAAATAGACCCCAGGCCTCCTATTTCTAGACCAGTTCTCTAGCCTAAAGGCTACACTTCACCTGAAGGTAAGTTTTTGGTCATGTAACTAAATATTTAGGCTCCTGAATACGCTATTGAAGTCTATAGTCTTCTTAGAGTGCATAAGGAATTTTTTTTTTTCCCATTAATATGTTCTTGGATTTACTTTTGTATAGAACAATCATAATCAGAGGGATATTGTAGCATTTGTGAAACCACTGCTTATGCCCTTGAGAGATGAGTAAAAAGTAACAATGAAACACAAAGCTCCCAGCAGGATAGTATCTATGATGAGAATGTATACAAAACTGTGTTAAATGTAGAAGTGATAATGCTGACTCTGAAACAATAATTGATTATGGAATCTCTAGCACCTGGATTTTATAAAATCAGAGAAAATACAATAGCCTATTATTAGGCTGTAGCATACAAAGACATTTCAGATAAAAGGCCTTATGTAAGACAGCACAAGTGTTATATTGAAGTTCACTCTAT
>JAVCKT010120758.1:0-10912 GCA_032273925.1 Rhynchotus rufescens
TTTCTGCCTCTGTTATGATTTGAAACTCTTGTGATTGAGCAGTAGGAAGGATTAGCTTTTTGCTTCCCCTTGCTTCCTGTCCACAAAGCATTTTTTTTTTCTGGAAAATACCAAAAGAAAAGAATTGTGCTGGTCTTAGAATGGTGATGGTTGGTAACATCAGTGACAAGTGCTGACAACCCTGGACTTGGTCCTTTCTCATGTTTAAAACCATTCTGTATTCTCTGTTTTTTTCCACAACGTGAAAAGCCCAGATTCCCTTCAGGAATATAAAACCTCCTTTACCTCCTCTTAGACCTCACCTTTATGCAAATAGTAACTATAAATCTATAACCAGTCACTTAACCTAATGACATTTTTTTCCCTCTCTTATCTGTTCTGATAAGCAAAGAAATAAATGCCAACGCTTACATGGACTGTCATTTTTGTTTAATTAACCCTGTGTTGAGTGGGACAGATCAGGCAGGCATCAGGAAGCTTATTAGGAATTCCACACATATGTTGACACTTTAAGTTAGCTTCAGTCATGCTTTCTGGGTTTTCACCAAAATTGTGATGACTATACACACGTGTGCGCACAGTCACACGTATGTGTGTGTACATGCACACACACACACAGAGAAAAGCATCAGTTCAATGACTAGCTTCTTTCTGCCTCCCCTTGTGTGTTTAACAATTTAGAAGACTGATGAGTCAAATAATGTCTTCACTATACATGACTTGAATAAATAAATGATTCAGTTTCCTGAAGGAGGGTCTAGGAGACATTTAGGTCAACACAAGCTAGAAAACAGTCAATTTTTGTTTCCCTTAATGGACTTCTGGATGGGTATCCTGAATTTTGTAAGTGTGGAATTAAATGTCTTAGGAAATATAGACCTAAATGCAATTTCTTAAAGCTGACAGACAAAAACATCCACCTGGGTATGTTTCTGTGAAGAAATAATGTTAAGACATGCAGAATATTGTGCTAGAGCAGTATGAAAAATTCTGGGTTGCAAACACCTTGGGTTCTTCCGAGGTCTATAGTCAGGCTGGAGACAGAACCCCTAGTGAATGAAGTGGCAGGACTGAGATTGTGTCTGCAGGCAAGGGCAACTTGGTTTTAAAATTTCCACTCCACATAATAATCCACAGGATTGAGAGGACATGAATTTTCCTTATTGCTGTCCTCTGTGAGGCAGAATTTTAAGATAATTCAGTAAGCTCTTTATTTTGGAATTCTTAAGACTTGTTAGTTTTAAGTAATGCAGTGCAGAAACAGTTAATAGGTCACATAACTTTGTATTGACTTTTACCAAAACCAGGTATACGTATGTCCATATTTTCAGCAAATCAAAACATTTATTTATTTATTAAATTCCTTTAGAAACTGTGAATAGTTCAGGAAAAATATTTGGAAAAAATAAATGTGTTTTAATTAGGTGCTGAAAAGTATTCATTTTCAGAGATTGTTTATTATTTTGCTAGTAATCTTCAAGCAAAAGAAAAAGGAGTCCAGGAAATGAATTTATCTGTGAATTCTTGAAGTTCATAATCTACTGGTTCAAACTGCTCTTGCACAAAATAGGTTTTAAAAAAACTCTAAACTCTAGTTAAGATCAGCTAAATACTGAGAAAAGAGACATGGTTTTAAAAAGAATTTGCTATCTATTTCTTTTTGACATAACTTTGCCTAAGGCAGGGATGCTCAAATGTCTGCCTCTTCCAGCTTTTTCCCTCCAACATGCCATGCGCGCTCGGATCTTCAAAGAGCTGAAATTTAGCTATTCTGTATTAACCAAGCTGAAAAAAACACAAAGCAGGTTTCCTCCTCTTAAGTCTATCAAGGATTGCAATCTCTTCTAAAGCGTTAGTGCCGAGCTGAAATATTCCACTGTGGTAAAGTCAAACAAGACCTGCAGGTCCATGCTAAGGACTAGGCAGGATTATCTGTCCAGCTGCTTCCAAGAAGTTCAGCAGCACAGTGCGAAAAAGATGTTGTCATGAAGCCTCTTGTGCTGAAGGAGAAATGAACCAAAGCTAGAGATTTGGCCAAGGCTACTTGCTTCAACCTTTCAATGTCTAGCTGTCTTGGCTGCCCAAATCTTGAGTTGTTGGCAGTGCACATCTCCTACTTGAGGACTGCAGGAATCTCAGTGTTTCATGTTAGGAAACACTGGCTAGGTCATGTTAGGAAACACTGGCTAGGTATAAAGCTTTACTAGATGTTTGCAGTCTTGTTGGAGAGCTGGGAGCCACCTGGGATATGTTCTTGCAATGCTATAGTAACCTGTGACACTAAGTTCATAGTGAATAAATGTAATTTCAAGGCTGGGCTCTGCTTCCTGACCCTAGAACTGGTTTGTCTGTTAGTTAGCACTGCCCACTGGAAGTGGGATTGCATCTCTTATTGTATGCCTATTGAGCATGCAGAGTTCTTTTAATGAAGCTATGCAAGCTTTTGGCCTCTTCAGTCTCTGTGGAAGCTTGAGACGCCCTGTGCCCCACAGGCACCCTATACACAGTTCCCTGTGCTCCAACTGTGGAGCTATTTGATTATTACAGAATTAGATCTGCTGGAAGAAAAGAAAAGGCAAATGGTGATATTGTGTGTATATCCAAGGTTAAGCAACATATATGCTCCTTTTTAAAGCAAGTCTTAAGTTTTTGGACCAGGCGTGTGGACCTTTAAGATGCATAGTAGAAAAAATAAGAATGCTTTGATGAATTAACAAAAAAACCCAGCATTACAACTATTTGGAATAAAAACAAACAAACAGGAAAAGCACAGCCAGGCTATATGGGCAAAAGCCTCCTATTGTAGCTGACAGGAGTTTATAGCAGGTGATCTGGGAGCCCTGTTGAGCTTAAATCTCTGTGCACAGATAAGTGAGGAGTATTTTTCTCCAGTGCTCTAGCCATGTCCTCTCAAATTGCTTTGTTGCTTGTGCTATTGCTCTCTCTGAATCCCAGCTAGGACTGTATTTTCAAGAAAAGTGCTTGTGTGTGGTGTTGCCATTTTCAGTGAGGTAATTGAGAGGAATTTAATCTTTAGGATTTAGCAAGTAAATCTTTCATTTCCAAATGTTTTTAAATTGTGTTTGAATTACTTGACAAAATATTTTTTCTGTAACATTAATTTGCTTTTCTTTTAGCAAGATAGGGAAAGCTAGTCTCCACCTTAAACTGTAAGCCAATTTTGCAAATTTTTTTGAGTGGTAGTGTTTTAAGTTGGCTAAAATTGTATCATTTTAGAATTATGATTATGTTTGCTAACTGGAAGGCTCCATGCCAGAAAATGCCTATATAATATCAGGATAATAGGCTTAGAAAATGCCGAGTTCTTTAGATTATAAATATGTGACACTGTTCCATAACAATTAGCAAGTTCTTTGTTTTAGGCTGGTTTTGAAGTAACAGTCTAAAATATCTGTGAAAACTATTGATGCAGACTAATAGGACTGATGTGGAAGCAGCTGTAGTAGCCGAGAATGTGGGTCATTACCTAAAGCTCTCACTCCTGAATGATAATAGTCATCTCAAAGCTTATTTCATCTGTGAAGCTAATACTTGTTAGACAGGCTTAGGAATTTCTGTATTTCTGTAGGCCACAATTCTAATGGTTGGTCAATATCTTAGGGCTGCAAAGGAATTATTATAGCATGTTGTAAATTATATCTGAACACTTCTTTTGGGGAACACTTCTGATATCAGTAAATGAGTTGAACAGTTTTTGACTCTTGCCTAGATCTGTTGCTCCCAGGCCTAGAATTCCAGAAACTGTCAGTTTCTGAAGCATCTTAATGCCTCACATGTTTAGTGATGAAATTGGCAGCCCTTCAGGAAGCCAGAACAAGATAGCAACTGTAGATGGATTTGCTTGCCATGTCAGTGTGAGAAGGATCCAAACGGAATAACAGATATGGGAATTCTGAGTTGAAAAGGCTGGGAGATAAGTTGGGGTAGTTTAATGCTCAGCCTGACTTCTTCATGCTTGTGATGGGGTAACTTTGTGTGCAGCATGTTCCTGACATGCTGTATTGTGTTTGCTGTTACTCGCCATGCAAATGTGTAAATGCTTTTGTCATGCCACCTTGCCTTTCACATCACGATTTTTTTCCCCTAGTTACATCTGAATTTTAATATGCTTCTAGTGTGATGTGGGATTCAGAACATTCGCAAGTAGCCTTTTCTGTAACTCAGTGTTTGCGTGCCCTGAATTCTTTTGTGTGTAAGTATCTTCAAAAATAATTATTCCCTCTCTTTTGATCAACATGGCCAGGCACATTGCAAATAGAACACATGACTGTTTGCAGGGCTAGATGAGCTAGTGCAGGGACTGGGGATGTAATTGTAGAAGTTAGCCTGTTTGTGGAACTGATGTTGTTCAAAGCTATCTATTCCTGTTAAAAGGTGCTTCCTCGTTGTTGAGAGATCTGTTCATTTTTGTTTGTATTACTAAATGCTGTCTACTGACCAAGTAATGGTGTGAGTTTTGAGTACTACCTGAAATCCTCTGATCTTGCTCCTCATGCAGTGTTGCTTGGTGTCCTGTGCACATGTTGGAAATGTTTGCCTGGGGAATCTGGTCAGTGCCTAGCTCATGGGAATAGTTCCTCTCTGTTCTTCAAAGACAGAAATCTAGACTGGAGTGCTGGAAATGAACATTGTGATCTGTTCAGATATGGTGGTTGCGTGCTCTCCCAGTGACCTGGGAGCTAATAATTGACATATTTAGATTAATTCTGAAATATTTTATTGAACACAGCAGGAGTATTGTTGTGGCAATGTTCAGTTAATGTAGATTATCTATGCATATTGATGGTTCCGCAAGTTCCTATTATACATAGTGGGGTCCAGTATTTCAGAAGCCTCCTTGGTATATGCCTTTGTATTAAATGCTGTCTGGAGGATGCTGAGTGCTTTTTACGTGCACAATTGTACAATAACTTCAGACTTAGAAACCAGTGTTTAAATATTGGCATGTCTTCTTACTCTTGCAGAGGAGTTTGCTTTGTAATGGCCCTTTTTGCCAAAGAGCAATATACTGCTCCATTTACCTGCAATATCCTACATCTAGAATGTGCTTGAATGTGGAAAGAGATTATAGAAATTCAGGGAATATTTGCAAACACGCTGCTGTTCTGCTTTGGCATCTGGGGAAGTGTCTATGATGCAAAGAGCAGTTAGAAGCGGCCCTGGCATTTACAGAGGCCTCTTGCCATGCTTTGGCTTGATGACACTACAAAGCCAGCCTAATTTGTTGTCTGAGGGCTTTTGGAACATAGGGAGTGTCCTATGAATTTGGAACTGTAAGATGAGAAGCAAAATCTGTAATTGAAGCAGTCATTGTGTCAGAGGAAGGCTGAAATGGGTTAGAAATAGAGACAAAGGCAAAGAAGAAAGCATGTTGCATTGGCTTATAGAAGAAGTCAGATTGTATATGAAGACATGATGAATAATGAAGTAAAATATAATTTAACTGTAATCTATATAATCCCAGAAATCTAAGTGTAGTGAGTCAGAAAGTGATGGACATGAGGATATCCATCACTGTTGGTAGTAAATATATTTTTTAACTGCTTTAAGAAGCAGACACTTGCAATTAGTGATCATTTTCACTGGGATGTGTTTAGTTGATCACAGAATAAATAACAAAATACATCAAGAATGATTGCAATGTGGTTTTGACAAACAACAAAAAAGGATTTCCTTAATATCTTGCCATTTTCGAAAAGCACTGCTAAGAGGGGAAGAAGAGAAACACCTTGACATAAATTGCCTGAACTTTCTGTATATCTTCAATAATAATCCTGCCCCAGATTACTAAAGTAACAGTGACTACAGCTTGGTATGCACTTAGGTTTAAAAAAACAAGTATAAGAAACTACAAATAAAAGCAGTCTTATAATCTTTTATCTTGTCAAGAGACAAACACAAACAGCAGGGTGGCTCAGCCAACCTCCTCCTTCAGATCTATGTTATATTTATCTGTTAATTCCTGTGAAGGTTAAAACACCTCTGAGGAATTTAAGTAAACTATCTGGATTGGCACTACAATGACTGCTGAAATTAATTGGTAAATGCTGACTGGTTACTAGTAGCAGTAAAAATAATTCTTGAGCTCCTGAAGAAAAAAGAGGAGGAAAAAGTTGGCAATGTTAAAAAGGAAACCTTTAGTTGCCATAAATATTGCCTAAGCGGCAAGTTGTCACTAATCTGCTAGACAGTATAATTGACAAGATCGTGTGAGATTTAAAAACAAACAAACAAGCCACCCAAACAATTATTTTTATATTTAAGTTCCTCTTCTTTAATACAAGTTCCCGGCACTGACACCAATTAACTCATAAAATTACTTTCTCCACAAATGACAGGAGTAAAAATAAATGTTTCTGGGAAAGCATGCGGATACCAAAGTGATGATTTTCTGTGTTATAGATTAACATTGCACTGCATACCTTAAAAGGCTAAAGTTCTTGTTTGTTGATAAGAGTTACAACCCCAGTTGGCAGGTACTGAAAGCATTAATACACTGTGCCTCTGCTAACCTTAAAGCATCTCATAGTTCAGACTAGAGTGCCTCTCTCTAGTAGCTGCTCAAGAGTTGCTGCACTACATGCATACGAACTGATTGTATAGAACTGATTAAACCTGCAAGTAGCTAAACGTTAGTCATGTGGGACAGATAATTCATGGATGTCCCTAACAAAGGGGTCCTCTCCATTGAGTGGCCTTGGGACATGTTCACAGGAAACTGAATCAGGTCTGCCTATAGAACAAAAGGTCTACCTATGGCTGGAATGAAGTATTAAATATGATATTGCTCTGATGCAACAGAAAAAATGGAAAAGTTTCCCATTTTTTTGGTGTAGAGTTGATGTTATTAGTAACTGTTTCCATGGCATGTGGTGTATGAGATGATTCCACTGATAGAACAAACCCAATCAAATCAGCTTTAATAAAGCAGGATTCTAATTCACAAATGCCTTTTTCTTCCTGGATTGTCCAGGCAATGTGCTGTAGTTAAGCTACTTGTGAGGAATGTGCTCCTGTGCATCTTTCATCATGATTGCCCAAGTAATGAATCTAGGAATGAATGGCTTGGCTTTGTCTTGATGCCTGTATTGTTGTTGTTGCTGTTGTTGTTTTTCTTCTCTCTCTGTCAGTTTGTTTCTGCATTCTCTCAGATTTTGATTTCTTTGGTTGCTTCTAGATGTGTTCTCTTGGTAGCTTTTATTGCTGCCAGTATTCCTTGAACTTTATCATAAACTTCCTCATTTTTAAGTTGCTTCTCCAGTCATTAATTTTGGTTTTGTTTTTTCTGCACCCCTGCAAAAGAGGAAGTAAGGTACACTTCAGCTTTAACTCAATCTTCTTTCCTTTAGCTATCTTGTCCCCACTGATTATATTCAGAGCTAGTGAAAGAGGGTAGCTGGCTAGAGCTTGTTTATATGTCTGTTTTCATGACAGGGGGTAGAAGCATGTACCTATGAACATAGCTATTCGCTTAGCACATTTTGTAGCAAGCTGATTAGTTTGACCAAAAATTGCTGTCCAAATGAGTTACTCTGACAGAACAACTCCTGCTTTTATTTTTATTGAATTCGTATCACAAGTTATGCAATGGAAAACCATTTCAAGGAAACTTAGCTGCTATAGGTTTAGAATTGAAGCTGTAAGCATAAGTTATGTTTTAATGGAGGAACATAAAAGATACAGGGACTTCACTGGAATCTTGTTTCATTTGGCACTGTAATAGTTGAAAAGGACGCTGAATCTTGCAGAATTTGGCTGAGATTTATGGATCTTGAATCTCATAGGCATTAAAATATCTTCCATTTGGATTATTTAGACTTGTCTTTTATTCAGCACATCTGCAAAGTTCTGCAAAATGCAACCATTAGTGATTAACAGCCTGTACCTGTTCGCCATATGCCTGCAGGAAAGCAAGAGAAGCAGAGTGCATTTCATTTTAGGTTGTGGCTTGCCAGTTAACCAGCCAAAAGACCAATATGTGATGCTCTTGCCTTTGTGCCCATCAGGAGCCAGGTGGGATGAAGGGAGCTGCCCCTGCTCTATCGTCCTGCACAGACGATGGGCAAGAGCAACTCTCCCAGCTAGTGGGGAGATGGATCTGCTATGATCCCTACCTCACATCACAGTCTGCAGAATTGCTGAAGTGTGAGCAGAGGAGCTGCACTCTTTCTCAGGAGGGCAGTGCAGCTTCCTTAAGTAAACCAAGAAATTGGCTGTGTGCGAAGCTTGGGAGCTGCATTTTATAAGACCAGATGCTGCAGTATGTTCTTCATTTTTTTCCCTTGTACTTTATTTTCAGCAAAGCCTTCTAGTGCATACTCATATTTCGTTGAATTCAGTCGATACAGTTGGTACAGAAAGAAAGAAGTGTTCAGCAGAACTGGGGAGGTGTGTCGCAAGCAATACTTTTCAACTGAGCCTATCATTTCCACTTTACACATGTTCTATCAGTTCACATGTTTGCATGCGGTGGCACAGGTTGTCTCACTGTATCAAAAAGTTATGATTGAAAAAAATCCTATTATTATTATGTTATCCATTTAAGAAAAATGCCAGCTGCTATCAAGCTGCTTTTCTCCACTTAGTCACTATAACCAAATTGTGCGAACTGTAATATCACTCCCCAGGCTATTCATGCTTAATTGGTAACACCCTTTTACAAACCGCTCAGGAATAAAGGAAGTGTTTTTAAACAGTGTAATATGTAACACGGCAACATGTGATTAAAACTCAGTACATTATCTCTCTTGGTGTTTTATTATTGCAGGTGCGCAACAGCCTCTGATCAGAGGCATGCTATGGGCAGCATTGCAATTAATTGAAGCCGTTCTATTTATACACCTGCACTCACAAAAGGCTCTGAGTGTAAATAGAGGATGCTAGATAGAATAACCAAGGAAACAGCTCTGACTATGCTGACATAGTTGTAAATTAATCACTTTGTTAGGGGTAATACTACAGAAGGATGCAAGCAATTTGCAGGACAACTTTGCTATTACTCCAAAACTGCAGGTGTTGAAAATCTTAAAGGGATGTTTACAAGTAGACATGCACAGCAGCAAGGGTTGATTGAGCTTCTATTGCACTCAAGGGGCTGTTTTAATTTGAGTGATCAGGCAGTCTTCATTAATAAAGGCAGAGCAGACGTGTTGCACGTGGCATTAGTGTTAATTATTTTGCAGCAGCGATCGATGCTTGCAAGGCCCTGTGTCAGCTCTCTTCTGGAGAAAAATTAGAGCCTGTGTTCATGCAAGACCGGTCCTTTCTCTGGCTAGTGTTGCTGGTATTCATGGAGATGCTGAGGCTTAACTTAGAGTCACTTGCCCGGCCAGGCTTTCCCAGGGTGTGTGAGAGGGAAACGCAGGGTGAGTCACACGTTGCTGTTTGTCAGGAGCAAGCAGAGCAGGTCCTCTGCTACGTGCGGCTGTTCGCAGAGATGGCGTTGCCCATGTTTACTGGCTGTGAACACTGAGCTCTTTTGAGGGCTGTGATGTGTGGGTTTGGGCAGGGATTGCCTTATGCCCCTAGTACCAAACTGTCCTGTGTTCTTGGGAGGGTCTGGTGCTGTATTTCCAAGAACTGCTCCTACAGCTGTAGACCTTTTTTTTGTTAATTTATTTTTAAGGCTAAGGATGTGGTAAAAGTGTATAATTAATGGAATTTGAGATAACTTGATGCATTTTTGTAATGAGTGGAAGAAAACATGGTGTAGTAGCATAATGGTTGCTGTAGGCCCAGGCAGAGATACTGTATAT
Source organism: Rhynchotus rufescens (assembly GCA_032273925.1). NCBI lineage: Eukaryota > Metazoa > Chordata > Aves > Tinamiformes > Tinamidae > Rhynchotus > Rhynchotus rufescens. The sequence goes on from JAVCKT010120758.1 coordinate 9,777, forward strand.
GTCACATAAGTTTAGATTTTTGACCCTATGAGTACTCCCAAAGACTTATTTAAATGTTTAGGAGTTAATTAAGTACTCAAATTAAGTGTGTCCATGAGAATTAGCAGTATTTCATGCTGAGTCACTATTTTTAGAGAAACAAAGGACTTAGTGCAGTAAGACAAATGACCCTGTTTAGCTACCGTATTCTGCATGGGTAGCCACGAAAGCTGCCAGCTGTGAGCCTCGGAGCAGGGATTTACACAAGTTGAAGAGGACAGTGATACTGCAGTAGTATCTGCACCTGGGCAAGTTAATTAAACTGGATTAGATCTGGGAAAAGGCCTAAGTTGCACCAAAGCATGGGTTTTGAAGAGGCTGTTTGCAAAAGCCACCTTGAGGCATTGCTACTTCCCCTGTAATGGAAGGCAATACTGGAGCTAGCCAAGTGTATTTTGCATAGCATTTGCTTAAAGCTTCAAGTGTTTGGTTTATATTCTGATAGGGCTTTGAGTATTTTGTACAACTGGTAACCTGTGTTTTTTCAATTAAAAGAAAACACAGAGTGGATTTACCACATAAAAGTTCAAAAAGATTTTAAAATAAATTGAAGAGAGTTGTCCAATTTTGCGATCAGGGCATCAGAGCTGTATGTTGTCAGCTTGGAAAGAAGGAAGCCAAGATGAAAGATTATTATCTGCAAATGAATTAATAATTTTTTTTTAATTATTATTTTTAGTTAACCTTTTATCATTCTTAAGCATTTATTAAATACTTCTGAAAAACAGAGTAGTTATTATATCAACTTTATTTTTATCAATCAACTATCTGGAAGTAATTGAAATATCCTGGATTAAAAACTGTCTCTCGTTCAGCTACGAGCAGTGTAGCAGCAGAGAATGGGCCACAGCACTGCGCTAGGACCTGGCTTGTGGACTATGCTTAGATATGTGTTTAAAACTGCAGCATCGAAGACTTTTTTGCCTTGGAGTCCTAGACAAAATGTATACATATTGATGTCCAGTTGTGGTTGGGGGGGGGGGGGGGGGGGGGGGGGGGGGGGGGGGGGGGGGGGGGGGGGGGGTGGGGGGGTGGGGGGGGGGGGGGGGGGGGGGGGGGGGGGGGGGGGGGGGGGGGGGGGGGGGGGGGGGGCGGGG
>JAVCKT010120859.1:0-20719 GCA_032273925.1 Rhynchotus rufescens
CAACTGCTTCCCAGGAGGGAAGCCCAGGAAGCAAATGGTCCCAACGGCTCCGCGAGCTGCCTGCTCCAAAACCCTCAAGCTGCTTCATCCTGCAGGTACCAGAGCCCCTCAAGCCTCAGCTTACAAGTGCTGCAGGATCCAGAGATACAGGGCCCAGGAATAACCCTCTCCTTGATTCATGCTCCAGCATTTTTTTTCACTGCTTATTAAATGTATTTGTATCGGGGAATTTATTGCTCAAAATGAAACTGTGTCACTGAAAAAGAAATTCTGACCAGTCCTATTTGGCAGAATGTGATTATATTTCTGTGTTTTACTGTTAGCTCAGAGACACCATAAAGTCTCCATTTTACATTACCCTTCCCCTCCCAGGCCCATGCACATATATATTCTGCTGAACACATAAGGCAGCACGAAGCATTTGTGAAGTGGCTTTGCACGTTGATACAAATAACCTTGGGATCATCGACTGCATCAGCAAAACAAAAACTTAATGCTTGAATCCAAGAATGTAAATCCCTGCCATCTCATGAAAAATCTGATTTGCTATAAAATTAGCATATCGGTCTTTGTAAATACTAACTCAGTTCGATGGGCGACACACCAGACAAAAATCCATTAACTCCCAAACTAAAAACCTCATATTATTCTGCCCTCAAATATCTATATGTATTTATTCAACAGGATTAAAGGACCAGCATTTCTTTAAATAACACTAGGTTAGACCAAGCGTCTTTGGATAAAGCTGTTTTAAGCTATTTGTGCAGGTGGCAAGTCCCGGCTCTGGTGTTGCTGAGGACCTAAAGGCAGCAGGCAGGTCAGCAGCAATGCAGCTCAGAGGCTCAAACGGGCAGAGTTTGAGGCCAGGTGAGCAGATTTGCTGAGTTTTTTTGCAGTTGCAAAGGCTCCTTAGGGCAGAGGAGTAAGTGCAGGAGCAGCTTTCCACAAACTTAGTTACCCAAGAGACTTGATGGAATTCTCCAAGGCTGCTTGGTCCCTCAAGTATTCAATATGCCACTTTACAGCCTTAAAGTGTTTCCCTCCTATGTCCCCTGTTATCAACTGGAGGGAGAGCCTACAGCTGATAGGTGCAAGAGACACTTGAAATGCTCAAAGCAAAAGCTTATAGCCTAAAACTACTGCAGAAAGACAGAGCAGAATCTCTGTCTTCCCTCTCTATTTTTAGCAGTGCCACATCTTGCTCCTTTCCAATGAAATTCAACAGAAATCGCAAACTTTTCCCCAGCACATTTCAAAGGACATCAAAGCACATTTTACTCACGTTCTATTTAGCCTCAAAACTTCTCTGGGAGATAGCAGTGGGTTCCATGTCCTTGCCTAAGGTGTTCGCAATAGAGCAGAAATTCGGGAAACTTTTTAATTGCATCTGCCCAAACTTCTGTACTGAGCAGGGCTCCAGAGATGGACTGGAGTCCTGGAGTTTGCAGGACAACCTGCACATCCCTCCAACTCCATCCCTGATTTTTTCTTATCTGCAGAGTGGGAATAACCATGACACAAAGATACATGACATGCATCTTTAAAAACATACAGTAACCCTGCAAAGATGCAAACCAGAAATCCCCCTGCACCTGTCTTCACATGTAAGTATCAAAATACGATTTCCTATTAAAAAGTGATCCAGAAGAAGTTTCCACAGGTCACATGCAAGACAGTATTTTGAGTTTTGTGGATTTCAAAGGTGAGGGACGTTTAAACCCACAAAAAAAAATGTCCAGCTAACAGAAATACATCCCCATAGCCTCCCTACCTGCCTTGAGCTAGGACCCACACGGGGGGCGGGCGAGACGAAGGGGCAGCAGGAGCTGCCACCCTAACACGGCAGGGACAGGCTGGTTTGGAAGAGCAAAGCCCATGGGCACCAAAATTAACTTTTATCCCAATCTGTCTTCACCGGTGGAGCACTGAAAACAAAACACAGTTCCTTGATCCCAAACCTTTCCCGTCCATCTCCAGAGCATCGCGTGTTTCTGTATCGGTATATTATTAGTACTAGCCATGCTTCTTATAGGAAAGAATTGATTGGACTTGAAAGGGTTAGAGATTAATAAAATGATAAAATGTACACCCTAGAGGCAACACTGGGGCTTGGATCAATTTTCCTTTCAACTCCCAGACAGGTAATCATTTCAACTTTAGCAAGTAATAAGAGGCTCTGTAACAACCTCATGCAGGTCTATATATTAATACTTGCACGCACATACTGTTCTGACAGAATCCCTTCTTGCCCCCCAGGTCAGCCACTTGAAACACTTAAACCCGCACTGCTTCAACCTGTGAGGCTCTGATGTTCCCTTTATGATATGTAAAAACAAGTTCTCCAAACTTAAATGGTGAAAAATAATCAAAAGCAAAGTATTTTTCTAGTTCTCATTTGGATCAGTTTTCCGTAACGATGCCCATGTCTCCTACCTCTTATTGCCAGCTACATTCACAGAAAAATATTTTTTAAAAAGGAAACTCCTGATACAAGGCATCAGAGGGCCTAGGAGTTTCAAACTGAAGAACACTTCAAACAGCAACTAAGCTTCTCAAAGTGGAGAATCTCCTGTCCAAATTCAGTGGATGGAAGTGTGAGATGGTGCATTAACAGCCATCCTTTGTCCAGTTAAAGGAGTCCTACTTAGATTTCTTTAAACATATACAGTTATACAGTAGTTTGCAACACTGCCATGCATTACAGTAGTTTTGCAACTGCAAAACTGCCATGCACCAAATTATCCCAATCCACTCACATTTTAGAACTGTCCTTGAGCCAGATATCCCAAAGTTAGAAATCCGAAATCACAGATTCCCTATAGTTTATATGAATAAGACACCTCTGGGTGTCAACCAATGCCCCCAACTGAACACATAGTTTTGAACCTCAGCTTAGATGCTACGGATCCTGCAGAGAGCCCCATGCAGAAGTGGGGAAAATGCAGCATTTAGGCACATCTGTCCTCTTCCAGAGAAAGGCTGGAAACAGAAGCATCCAACCAGCCTGGGAGCCGGATCTCCTCTCTGCAACGCAGCAATCAGCTCGCGGCCCCATGAGGCTGCAGAGAGCCACGGGAGCCAGGAACTGTCCTCCCTGCTCTCCTGCACACACCTACCCCTCGCTGCCCACACAGATGCCCACGGGCGCTGCAGGGGCTCAGGGTGCTCCAACAAGAGCCGCTGGGCAAAGCGGGAACAGCAGAGCCATCCCCAGCTACCTGGGCAACACCAAGAGCTGTGCATGTTAGTGCCAGCACTCGACAGGCTCAAGATCTGTGGTTAAAAAACAAGTTTCACCCAGACTCGGTAGCCTGCAGTGCCTGGCACCCATGGGCAAGCGCCCTCCTCATCAGCAAGGTCCCACTCCCTGTGGCACCAGGGAGAGGGAATTGCTCAGCAAGGCTCCCTCGCCCTCACCACCAGTGGTGCCTGCTGCTCTGCCCTCGTGCCACAGCAAACGTGCACCAGCGGCAGGGCAGGAGGTGGCCTGACCCAGGGAGAAGGAGCCGCGCGGGGCTCGAAGGACCCGATAAGCTCAGGGCTCGCCGCTCTCCTCCGGCCGTCTGCTCGCTCCCGCACCAGATGCTCTATGGGGTGCGCGCTCAATTATTCAACAGCTGCAAGTAAAATATTTAAGAAACGAGTTACTAATGGACAGCTTAGAAGGAAGGGGCACTGGGAGCAGGGAGGCAGTAACATAAACGCAGCTTGACCAGGAGCTACTTGGGAGTCAGCTTCTCATGGTGGTCTGTTAGGAAGAGGAGGAGGAAGAAACGTGTGAAAAGAAGGTACGATAGTATGAGTGAAACCCACTCAAATAAGCTGCTTTGGAAGATCACTGGAAGTCCTGTCTAGGGAAGCTAAGGCATTAGCTGTACACCTGGGCGTCCTCCTATCCGAGCAGGTGATGACCAGAGGTGGGCAGAGCCTGACCGCTGCTGTTAGCCTGGCGAGGAGGCTGTTTTAACCACACCTGAATTCCTGGGAATTCCATCTCCTGGCCCAGTCTTTTCTAACACAAAGCTCTCGCTTCAGCACAGCAGCCCCTGCTGCTCCCACAGGCTCCCAAAACCTGGGAGGTCTCCTCTGCCTTCCATGCTCCCCATCAGCATGTCCCCTTAGGAGGGCAGCTTCTCCAAAGGAGAGCCACATTATTCCAGGGAGGTTTCCTGACATCAGGAGGGAAAACAGACAGGAAGCCACCTCTTCTGATGTGACAGCACGACACAACAGCCCTTCCACTTCAGTGCCACTAGGCTTGCTTCAGCAAAGTGCCCCACACACCTGCCTAACCCCCATGCCCAAATCCCAGCAGCTGGGAGCTGCTCCCCAGGGATCCACAGGACACCCGGATAATGCCGCTCATTGGAACGGCCACAGATCCACGCTACCAAGAGCCGTAGCTAAGAGCAGGGCTGGACTTTCACATTGCCTTTCCAATACTGTGGGTTTCTTTTTAGTAAAGAGAAAATCTTAAGCAAACTTGCTGAGCTTGAAGGCAGCGTTCTGGGTAAGCTTCTGGTTGTATTATTTATGCTTTCATTTGAACATTACATAAGACAGTCAGTCCAAAAATATTGTCACGAACAAGAGAAGAAACAAAACACACCAGAATGGCTCTACCTGTCCCTTGGGACAGCCACTCTCACAACAAGGACAGCAACTAGGACTGGCTTCCCTAAAGTGAGTATACTAGAAACTCTGAAATAAAAGTTTTCAAATCAGATGGGTATGTTTTTAACCAATGCAAAATGTCCCATTTGAGGGGGGAAAAAAGCAACATTATCCAAATAAAGGTGTATAGCTGAGAAATTCTCACTCAGAGGCATGCTTCATGTTTCTCTTATTTCCTCCTATCCCTAGGGAACCTACCTTTGTGATATACTGCAGTTTGAATGAAATAAATGGGTGCAATTAAATTGTTCCAGATACAGCTGTAGCTTCCCTTTTGGGAAAGGAATCCAGCTTTAATTTTTAAATATCAGTTCAATATTTTAATTGCTTTAATTATACATGAGCTCATTTTAAACGAGTGTAATACTTAAACACTCACATTTTTAGCTAAGATCAATATTTAAACCACATCAGGTCGAGGTCATTAAGGAAACAGCAAACCTTTGGCGGATTATTTTCCCTCTTGTTTTTCCTCTGTGCATCTCCCTTCCCCACCAGTAAACCCACATCTAAATGCTGTCACCCACACAGGCCTCTCTAGCTCCAGTGTCACCTTCTGTTGGGGACAAGAGATCCAGGGCTGAGAAACCACCTAATGAGGTGCAGGCAGCACCGGAGCTTCACAGCGACGTTGCCAGCAGCCCCCCGAGACCCAACGGGCTCCCAAGGCCGGATCCTCCTCGTTTTCCACACATCCCAAGGGAGCAGGCGGAGGGCAGTCGTGCACCGAGCAGAAGGGACCGTACACAAGGGTCACACACCGATGACAGCAGGATGACATCCATCTCGATGCCGTATCGAGATGTATCTTGGTGTTTCTATCAAAAGGTGATACGTGACAGTTTTCATGGCACAAACCATCAGTCCAGGGCTACACGAGCTCGTGGGATAGGACAGGGCCTGACTGAGGTCCATGGGGCCTTTGGAGCTCGCACGTGTTGGGATGGGCACTTCGGCTCAGCAAACACAACAAACTGCACCAATTATGCACAAATTAAGTTATGTCTAGTAAATCGAACAATCTATAAACTGAAAAGGCACTTTTTTTGCTAAGAAATGCACTAATTCTTAATTGGTTTTGTTCTTTGAATGATTACAGTAGGGAGTAAAATATGTATATATAGGCTTTGGGAAAATAAGTCATTTAATCAGATTAAAAGGAAACTCCCAATCAGCTGGGAGCCTAACAGCTCCCATATCCTTGGTTCCTCTTGTTCAACATCCACTTGTGAAACTTTTCTAGGGTATCTCTGGGGCTGCAGTCCCAGCACCCTCTGCTGAGCCCCAGTTCTCAAAGCACAAGGACGACCTGCAGCTTCCAAAAAGGCTCCTTAAGAAAAGCTTGTGAAACTGAGGTCAACGTTATATTCACACAGATGCTTAAGACAAACTGTTCTGTTCCCACCACAAGCAGCAATCACTACTCTGTAGACAAGAGATTTCTTCTGCAGCATCTGGAAGCTGCTGCCTGTAAAGGACAATTTGATTGGCGTAATTAAATCAGCTCATCCACTTTAATTATTTTGGCAGGGTGTCTCAAGCAAGAAAAAGCCAAACACGCTTCTATTGGTACAAGCATTTATGTCGTTTTTTCAGCATTGCAAAGTACTCTGAGACCTACCTGTAGTCATTATATGCCTTAGCAAAGGGCAAGGAGAGGACAGGGGACAAATCTCACTCAGTCCTACTGCTTTCAACAAGGACTGTTTCTCTAGCAATTTTTAACCTTATGTCTACAACCGGAGCACCATTTCCCCATCCTCCTCCTCACATCTACAACCTGCCACATCTGATCTCTCTTTAACACCTCCTGCCCAATCCCTGGGCACTGTCTGCACTTGCTGCCTGGAGCTCTCGGCCTTTTATCCTTTGCTTTTTCCCACTGGGTTTCCCATTCCTTCATATCTAAGAGACATTTTCCCCCACCTGTCCCTGAAGATGCCTTCCTAGCCAAGCTCCTATTCCCTTTCGCTCTCCTGGACATTTTGCCCTCTTACTCCCCTGCTCAACTTTTGTGGTTTCTCCACAGCAGCTGAAGACAACACAGCTCCTCCTCAGTGCTCCACCCCAAGTCCTCCTCAACTCCCCAATTCTTCTCACTCTTTAAACAAGATACAGTCCATCACGGGATATTATATACATGCTAACTGACTTTATATATATTATTGTATTCAAAAGTAATCATAATTCTGGGGTTTCATGCAATAAAAACAACTTCTATTTGACAAAAATGGCATTGTACCTCAGTCAGCAAAGACACACAAATCCTCATTTTGCTGGTTTCTTGCCCTGCTAACCCAAACCTGTCTTTATCATCAGTGTCAGCATTTTCCATGCACAGCTTCACACAGCTTTACATAACTGCCTGAACAGCTTCTCCTCTTCTTTTAAGGATGCTCACCAGCTTACAGCTCCCCATCCTGGTACCAAAGCCTACCCCATGCCCAACCACCGCACTGCTGCTCAACACCTTGTCTGGAGGGTGACGTGTGAGCACGGTCACACGCACCCCAGTGCTGCTCCCCATGCCCTCTCTGCCCTCTATCAGCCCCACATCTTTCACCACTGCCATTTGGGTGCTGCATCCATCGTCTTTGATACCCTCTTTAAACAACAACACAAATACTTAAAGCTCACAGGTCTCTTGAGCCTCGGCACCTTCATACAACACGCCCTGGCAGCACACAATATTCTTTGAAGCTCCAAGCCATCATGCAACAGTCCTTTATGTGTAAAGCCCCCTTCAGAGAGGGGGGTCAAATTATCAAATTTACTGCAAATGGTGAAAACATAGAACTAAAAATCCATTTCATACACGATGTTGTGGAAGAAAAAAGAAATCATTAGTTTGCTCCACACAGCAACCTAAAATCAGCGTGCGAGAGAACCAACACTGAAAGGTAACAGCCAACTGCATGGCCATGCACTTGCAAAGAAAGTCTAAGTTTACCTTTGACCATTTCTCCCCATCATCTTACACTCATAAACCTACTCAACCAAATTTAAAAATGTTTGCTCGAGTGGGTTATTTTTAGCAAGAGACAGTCTAACATTTTAAAATGCTTCTCCTTCCAATACTCAACAAATTGATACCAACAACTACTGTCAATAACATAAGGCACATTGCAAAGGCAGTCAAAGCAAGCGGCTTTAAAATAAAGATCAATGTACTAAAATATGACTAAAGAGAACACATCAGATGAATGCTGCTATAACTACAACATTTTACACCTGCAGATGTGAGTTTCTGATAAAAGGGAATGCAAAGGCCCTCCCCTGTCACCAGGTGACATTGGTTGGTTGGCATCAGTGAATGAATGACATCTGGTTATACAGATGACTGGGGTTCCCACCTAGGCTACTGAAATTAGGTTTTTTGTGTGCTTTTTGTTTGTTTGTGCCTTTTTTAGGGCGTGGGGTGGGCTGGCATTTCATTGCTGTCAGTACACATGAGATCAAGCTCCATGCTGTAGTTGAAACCTTGGATTCAGCAACATTCATTTTTACTTCCCAACCCAGCAGAAAGAATTCAGCCTCACACCTGGTGGTTCCGACAGTGACACTAACCTTACTTGCCTGAGAAATGCCTCTTACCTTTATTATGGATGGTGCAGTAACCTTTTTCCTTCCCTAATCAAGAAATACAGAAATTAAACTTAAAACTGGCCATACCAACAAGTTAGTACCTGCTGGTTGTGCCTGTATGGATAAATTCTTTGGCTCCAGACACTGAGGACAGGAAGCTCAACATAAGCTCTCACACTTGTGCATAGAAACTCAATTATTAAAGAAAAAACAAACTCAGGTGGGTTTAGCCTAAAAATGTATACAATATGGTGCTGTTAAAGACTGCATTTAATCCCTGCCTAACTTTTACACTGGAGCTAACCTACTTGTGCCGTTAAACGTCCTCCAAACACCGAGCCTGCATGAGAGGCAAGTGGCTTCAGCCGAGTACATGTCCCCTGAGCAGGGACCTAAGAGCTTTGGCAGAAAGCTCCAAAACTTCCCTTCCTAGGGAAGCTTTTCCTTTCCATTTGCATTCATTTCCATTTTCCTTTCCAGGAAAGCTCTTCTCAGTCACCCTGCACACGACCACATCTATGGCTAGCAGACCTGCTGGAAGATGCCCTCCTAGTCTAAAGAAAAGTTACCCAGTTACAAGTCATCAGGAACCACATCCACAGGTGGTGCAAAGCACAAGCTCAAAAGTACAAAATAATGACAACATCTTTAGAATTTTTGTGGGTTTTCAACTAGATCAACCTTTTTCATATATTTTTATTAAAGAAAATAGAAGGACACTTTCAAGTAGTTTAAGAGATTAGAAGTCACATCAACAAAAATTTACAGTGATAGAATTCATCCTGTAGCATCTGATAAACAGACCACACTGGTTATGACATTTTTTTGCATAAGAGAACAAGACATATACACGCAAAACAAAAAGCAGACATCTAAAGCACTTGATTGCATGAGTGCTAAATCCAAATTCAAAAGTAGAAATATTTTTGTGACTTACCAGAATTTCTCTTTGACACGAACTTCAAATTCATGCTGACTACGGTACAGATCACAAGAGCCAAGAGAACAAGAGGCTTCATCTTTCACTTCCTTTGACAGCTGAAACACAAACATAGTACGAAGTCTGAATCACAGCTCTTTGCTGCAACAAAGCAGCAGCTACAGCTAAACATTTCTCAAAGAACCATTATGGGGCAAGGGCTTCATCTAGTGACTTCTGGGTTTATTTTTATGCAGAGGTAGGAAAACATAATGGTTCAAAGTAAGTGCCTATGAATAATTTAGCCTGGAATATCACACAAAAGAGCTTTTTTTTTTAATGACACTGAAAAATATTATTTTGTTTTAAAAAATAGAAACAGAAGCTTAACTGTTTATGTGAAGCAGTATGGGTCTAATCTAGCAGATTTTTGTGTGTTATGACTAGGGGACCCTGCTGGCCACTATTTGTCGTCTCACACAAATCAGCCACATGGTTAAAATAAAATAGCAACAAAAAAAAATTCAGCACATTTCACATTTTCACATATTCAGCAAGAGTAGGCTATTCATATAATTTCTCTTAGAAACCTTATTGTCCCACTGGAAACACTGCAAAAGCTCCTGCAATGAATTATGCTATTCCAGAAATTTCTCCCATAAAATGAAGACAGGTGAATGAAATTCAGAAGTCAATGAAAGCGGGTCTCAAGACTCTTATTAGAAAGATAAAATTAATCTCCCCTGTGAATTTTACTGTCTGCTTTATATTACACACACAAAAATAGAGTAATCTAGCTCAAAACTGTAGTTTGGATTTTATGTAATCGCTAGAGCCAATTCTGTTTTCATTTACAAGCACAAGGTCATTCAAGAAAATGTAGTGAGAGCGAACTGAGGCTCCGTACGGGTACTTAAAAACAGCTATAATGGCCCTGAACCCAGCTAAATGTCTTTATATATGTATCTTTAATTACAAGCTAGAGTCCTCAAGTATACACTTAGCTACTGAAGTCGCAGGTCTGTAAGTGAATTGTGGTGTTTAGATCCTAGGAATTAATCTGATTAACTGATTAATCTCAGATTAAACTGATTTAGTACAGACTTCAAATCAGACCCTTATTTTCCTGTAAAAAAGAGCAGTATAAGAATCAAAACAATTAACATTCCAAAGCGGGTTGAAAAAAAATAGAAAATAAAGAAAATAAAAAGAGAAATAGGTAAAAGATCCCTCATTAGCAGGTAGCCAAGGGGCAGAATGGCTCGCGAGGGGTTGCACCAGGGTGCCCAGCAGCCCTGGCACGGCCAGGGCCACCCGCAGCCCCAGGAGCAGCTCCGAGCGCTGCCTCCTCGGGATGAAACAGCAAGGCAGAGCAGAGCGTCCTGCAGCTCGCTGAAAACAGCTCAATTTAATTTGAGTTTATTACATCAAATATTCTGCCTTTGTAACTTTACTGCCAGCCTACTGTTGTGTGAAGAAAACGTAAGGAACCATGTATAATCTTTTACATGATAGCAATTATGCTGCTATTCAATTATTTCAAAATTACCAGTGACATCTGAATTTTTCACCCTCTCACCCTGCTGTACTCACTGTAAGCTATAAATAGGAAATGTTTTTCTTTTTCCCCTGAATTCCGCAGTCCCCAGAGCACTTTATGCCTATCGATTCCCAGGGTACCAGTGCTAAAAATCCAAGGGAGTGTGCAAGGAGAAGGTTGGCTAACAACAGTTAATGGCAGAATTAGTGTTCATTTTTCCTTAACCTCTCTTTGGAATTCCAAAATCCTGAAACAAGCAAGGCCGTCTTGACAAGCGGGATTAAAAAAAAGTAATTGAACTAAATCTTTTGACAGATAATTGCAATGATGATGTTATGCTAGGATGATTTTCAAGCGTAGCTTTGCAAATTGCTTTTTCCACTTCTCCCCCTTCAGTTATTACAGAAGGATGCAACTCCTGGGTCTTTCCTTCACGGGGATACCAGCTCCACTGCAGAACTATGTGAAAAAGCCATCAGCCTCGCTATCTGCACAGCAGAATTATGAATATCAGAGCAGCAGGACCCCAAGCCCAGGGCCAGTCGGTAGCCTGGTGCCACCGGACAGGGCCCCACTGAGGTTGGGAGGAAAACACAGACTGCAGCTGGATCTGCAGCTAAGATCACGCCTAGAGCCTTTGATTTAAATATAACCACTTAAGTGCCCACGCAGCTTGTGGATTACAAGGAACACCGGATAGCCCCAAAAAAGGGACATCTGCCCTCAAAAGCTGAAGGGAAAGAGAAGAACGTGCCGACAAGTTCCGCTCCTCAGGATTCCCACCCTCTCAAACAGCAGCGGCTCCGGCCCTCCATCCACCGCATCCCGGCTCTCCGCATCCCGGCTCTCCGCGGAGGGCTCAGCCCAGCTTATCCAGCCGGCACCTCCAAGCGACTTCAACTTCCCAGGCCACCGTAAAGAAGTCCCTGTTCGAGAGGCAGTTCATACAGAACACAGGTTACAGCGAGGACTTTGAAAGATTTCAAAGGCAGCACTTGAACAGAATTTTACATTAAGGTTTCTTTTCATTCCAGGCAATCTCCTCTCCTCCTCACTTCTAGCTCTCCATGAAGCAGATAAGTTGGAAAATCCCACAGCTCCTTTTCCTGGTACAAAAACATGCTCTTTCTCCCCCCACCACCTTTTTTTTTTTCTTTTAAATAAAGAAAAAAAAAGTTTCCACTCCATTTGCAGGTCACAGCAACGCTTTTATGAAAACGCCTCTCATTTCTCTCCCTTTCCCCCTTTATTTCCAGTTTGGGGACAGAAGGTAATTCTGACCACTGCCTTCCAGCCGCCCGAGGAACTAACTCGAAGCCTGAGGACTTAATGACTCAGGATGGCCAAACAATAGCACAAACACCTTGGAAAAAGAATGATGGGGCTGATTCTGGATATCCCCATCTATTAGCAAGGAAAGGAGACACCCAGAGAGGAGAGCCTCACGGCCAACACGCGGCGCGCGGAAGGGAAGCCCAGGGCCCTGGCAGGGCTCTTGCTGCTTCTCAAGTGACAAATGTTCCCTCGCAGGCACCAAGCGGCACTTCCCCAAGGAGCTGCTTACTCCGATTCTGCCATCTCCGAGAAGCTGCAAGCAGGGAAGCAGAGCTGCAACAAAGCTGCACCCTGCCAGGCTCCTCTCCGAAGCTGCCGGGGTTGGGGGCTGCTCCCAGGATGGAGCCTTACTTAACACAGCCAGAAATAAATGCCTGTTACAGCCAACTCGAAGAGTCACATAACAGAGAATCCCCGGGAAAATGGATGTGGTCCCTGCTGGGAGCCACCAGGCTGCACTTGGAGGGGTGAGGAAAGGGAGGCCGCGGTCACCGGCCGGGGGGACAGGCTCCGTGCGACAGCCTGGGCCCCAGCTGGCAGCAAGGCCACCCCTTCCCTCCTGCCCTGCTCGGTGCTGCAAACCACGGGCTGCAGGCAGCCTTCCCAGCCCTGCCGTAGCACCCAGCAGCTACACGGGGAGCGGGCTGCAATGCAGCATAAACTCTGGTTTTGTCACAGAAACCCTGAGCCCCATCTGCTGCCTAATGCCCTTCAGCTCTGCCGACAAGCTTGGTCATTTCTTCCTCAGAAAACAGGGCTTGGGAAACTCTACTATTTTCTTCACATCCTGCTTGCTGTCCTATCACCCAACTCCAGCTCTCTCTGCTCCCAAGAACCGAAAGAATCTCAACTGACAAGGTCAAGAAGTGCTTAGAAGGGAGGAAACTGGACCATTAATATTCTGCACAAGCCCAGCTCTGAGATTCCCAACTCCTCGCTTCCAATACACCTTAGTTTTGCTCTGATTTGTACCACGGCTTTGTTTTTAAAGCGCTCCTTTTCCAGGGAAGGCAAGAAAGAACAAACACGTGTGTGCGGCACAATAGGATCTGCTGAGACATCCCAGGGCTCTGCGGCGCCCGGTTCCTCCGCAGAAGCTGCGATGCAGAAGGTGCTCATTAAAGAGAGGAGCCCACCTCTTCAGTGCCTCCACTTGTCAGGTTTTGTTGCTCAGAAATCTCAGGGAAATAAATTACTGTTTTCACCCAAGACACAAAGGATGAAACGGCAACAGTAATTCTTTCGTCTTCTTCACAGTATGCTGGATGCTGATTTATGTTCATTTCTTTCCAAATCATTTCCTCACCCCACTTTTTAAAGGCTTTTCATTTTAACAAGCATCTTCTCACAGCTCTCCTCTTTTTGCCGACACACCAAACTTGGAGCTGGGTATTACTGAAGGATTTTAGTCCACGCACTGCGCTGGACATCAGCAACCTGCAGCAGACACCAGCCTCTTTCTGTTGATAACTCAATCTTGCACAAAGTTATTTAAAACCAGAGATGAACGCTAGTTCGAACATCACATCTTCAGCTCTATTTGGTATGAGTCACGCAGCATCCTTCGCTCTATTGCTCAGTGAGCATTGAATGAGACTTCATTTTTGCCCAATTCACTGTGCGTCTTCACCATGATAACCAGCCACTTAAGTTGTCTAAATATGCAATGAACAAAACTAATTCTGCAGGGCAGGCTGAATCCTGCTGGATGCGAGACACCAGCACCACTGGCCTTGGGTCCTTCAATACAGGCACATCTGGTTAACTCTCCTCGTCCTGCTGTAGTTCTATAACAAATTTTAACATCTGAAGACAAAACAATGTTAGAATTTTTAATACGTTCATTAAAATCACTCTGTTTTAGGCTTGCCTTTCAGAAGACGAAATAAAACATCTCAAAACTCCAAAAGAAATCTTAGCAGATAACTGAAAAACAAGCAGCTTGTGTGGCAGCCACAAAGGGCTGTGGGCATTTTCCACAGAGCAAAGTCTCCCACTACCATTTCCAATACACATCAGGCATCCAATTTAACCACAAAGGTCACATACGACCTTCTGCAAAGTGAAAGGAGCTACCCAAGGTTTTTGAATTCCTTCTTCCCGTCTTAATGGCATGATTCACTAGTTTCCTTATGAAATGCCACACAAAAGTCCAACCACTGAGTATTTTTGCGAGAAAAATGCCTCTCAAAAGAGCCCCCTCTAAATGGCTTTGCTGGAATAGGAATGACCAGCTCAGCACTAGCTCAAATCAGACCTCAGTTGAGAGGCAAAAGCACTAAAAAAATATGAAGAACCATTTTTAAGTACCTCAGAATTCATCTCTCTCCCTTTGGGAAGGAAATACCGACCTGGAGAACCTTCTTTTCCAGGGCTGCCCACCTGGCTGGGCAGTACCAACCAGTCCAGAACACAACTTCCCTGTCCAGACCGTGAAGGGCTGCACGGAGTCAGCCCCCGGGCACGGATGGTTCAGTAGATCTGTCAGCACTAGAGCCAATCTTGTTCCGTCGATACTTCGGCAAATTGTCCGTTTGCCCGGGATCTTGATGCCATCGCTTCCAATTCCCTCTGCGGGCTCCGAAATAAGGAGCCTTCCTACTGCAGGAAGCGGAGCAGCGCCCAGGTCTGCAGGCTGCAGCGGAGGCTGCCAGAGCCTCTGGCAGAGCTGCCCGGAGGGAGAAGGAAGCCGGGGCAGAGCTTGCCAACATGTGCACGGCTGCATTTAACAGCCAAGCCAAGAACAGCCTCCTGGCTGCAAAGAGTGGAAGGGTTTTAGTCATCTTAAAGCGATAATAAAACTGAGCTCCATGAGCAGACTGATGGCTTGTCCTGTACAGAGAAAACTTGCAAGGGTTTAATACAAGAATTTTTTTTTCTGCAAGACCAAAGCCACCTAAAACTGTTCACTCACAACAGCTGGAAATAGAAACACCACCTGCAGTATTCCAGACCCTGATGAGGATTCCAGGACCTATTGAATTAAAAATACTAACCAAAAAGGTTATGAGTGTGTGATGCAGGTACACAGCTCAATCTTTGCTCATAAAACTCTGCAAAAGCCTGAGCGGCCCCTCTCAATAGATTTGGGAACCAAGAGAACTAAAACCATTGGGCACTAATTACTAGATCAAGCACTATCAGCTCACACCACGCACTGGCCTCAATTCCTTAAGCAACTTGCACAGGATCCAAATTTGTCGCATCTTCAAACTAGATTGAATTTAAATCCCTGAATCCTACTCCTCCTCACCGTAACTGCAGGGACTTTTGCATCTGGGAATGCAGAGAGCACCTGTAAGCAGAATAAACACGAACAGCAAAGGAATGGAACAGTTTCCTCCTATTTTTTGTAAGCATCGTGCCTACCTGCGCCCCTCAACGCCGCGTTGATGCGGTGCTGCCCTGGATTATATAGGGTGCTGCTGTCCTGGCCTTAACTTTGCACATCACGAGATGTGCGGATACATTTGTCCAGCATTAAACCTGAACGCTCAGGCCTTTTATAAATGTTCTGAGCAAAGCACATGTCGTGGGAGGAGGATTACAGCTCCACTCCGAGCCCTTGTGGTTATGAGGTCAACATAATGTATCTATTAATTCACAGTCTTCTTTTTTCCCCCTGGAGTAGGAGCTATTAATATGCTACATATATTTACTTCTGCAAATTGTGCTTTAATCAATACAGTACCTCAGGCAATGTGAAGTTCCGTAGGCAACACAAAGACTGTCAGAACCACAGATTTTGGGTCTGCAGAGTGGGGCTTAGCTCCTCGTCGAGTCACAGAGGCACTCAGAAGATTATGGAAAAGCCACATGCAGCAGAGGGGAAGACCTGAAGATGGTCTACACTTGAAATGCTCAAGTAACACAATAGCACTGGGAAAACAGGGCTGATTTGGGGAATTAACTTATATCAGCCTAGTTCCTAATGCGGATGCCGCTTCAGCAGAACTGCTCTAAGGAGGAGAAGGCTCCAGCAGGAACCCCAAGCTCACCGAGGGGAAGGGGAGCCACAGGCCACTGCTCCGCATGGCCCTGCACGTTTCCGACGCTGGCAAACCCACAGGGCAACGTCCTTGGAGAACAGATCTCACAAGGACACAGGGAAACTCAGAGAAAACTGTCTCCAGACCCAAGGATGCTGACAACTTCCCTGGGCTGTGGAGAAGCTCTGCTCAAGGGAAATGACTCTGGAGTCTGGTTTCAAGTTTTCCAGGGAAAACCACCATGTGCCACTTCTGGGCTTTTGAGATGCCATAAGCTGGGATGCTTAAAAACCTCATCCTGCCAAGTGCTTTGCATGACCTCACCAATGATCCCAAGTCTTCTCCTCTCCAAAGTTCCATGCACAAAATAAGAAGACCTTTCAGACTGAAGAGGAGAGAAAAGCCCCTTCTCATCCACCCCAATTTCAAAACTCACCACTCGTACACCCACAAGAAAGGTTACCCTTTCACAGCAGCATATACATTAGGCCCAAAGATCAGATGCCACTTTCACACTCAGACTAACCTTGTTCCCCAAGCAGTTTTTGCAGGAAAGATACTACAAATGCAGAGCAGCAGTTCAAACAGAGGTCCTAGTCCTGAAAAACCCCATCCTCCTCCCCTTGCCAACACGGCTTCTCCCTTTGCATTTCACAAGGCTCATTAGAGCAGTGCTCAGCGCACTAGAAAACCAGGTTTTAGCCTGAGCTGCCATCTGCATGTCCAAACACTCCCTGGTTTACCAGAGAAACTGCTCTGACAGACACCCAACCAGTGCTCTTCCAGGGACCGCTCTAAGCTGGGCTGTAGTTGCACCAGTGTCACCTGTGCTGAGTTTATTGCTGCTCACACGTGTCCCCATCTCTGTGATACTCACCCACTAACACCTGCAGCAACCCTTGCCCACATCCACTCCTACACAGCTACAAAAGCAGCACCAGGAGGACTCAATTCTGCTCACAACGTGCTTAAAATTTTACTCCTTGATCTCATTCATGGCCACATGGTTCTCTAACTAATACATAATGCTCAAAGTAGACAGAATTAGCAAAAAAAGATGCCATACCAGCTGTTACGCTTCTTAGAAAACACACTTTTACCGATTCCGGAGAAGAAAACCAATCCAGAGCACTTTGCTCAGCCATTAGCAAAAGGCGAGTTGTCTTTTGTCTCACAGTACATCAGAGAAATAAAAATATTCCCAACTGAGGGCTTTTTTCCCTTCCATAACCACAGCCTAGCTTTCCCTATACATATTTCGCCAGGCCTCTCTAGGTGGAAGCAAGAGTTTAGCTAAGAAGTAAACAGAGCCCCAGAATTTCAGTATCATGAGAAACTGCCTACAGAACAACATTACTTTTAGGTATTTTGTGGAAATCTCGCAAGCAAGGTAGTTTTGTACTGAATTGGGCCAAAAAACAAGTTAACATCAAGTTAATTAATCAAGCTAACGTATGTATTTATACACCCTGGATTTGCTCTCTCAAATAGGCACCCCTGTTAATTTTGTTGATATACGGAGCAATGGGAAAGGCGGGGAGGGAACTTTCCTGCAGCGCTGCTTTTGGGGAACAAGGAGGATGGAAAGGAGAGGATTAGCAGAACAACCTGCACAAGTTTTGGGCTGCAGCCTCCCTTGGACTCACCCATCACTGAACACAGCACAACTCTGAGTCCTCTCGCCATTCCCCTCCCTCCATCAATGCCCACTCCTTTAGAGCAAGCTCCAGATGCTTAGAGAAGGAAACCCTGACCAAAGCCGGCGGCAAAGTTTCCATCATTTTCCACAAGGACAAGATCTTTTCCCTCTGTATTCTTTCAAGGCACTTTAAAGGCAGATTTATTTTTAGTTGGGCATCCTGAAAGGCAAATGGTCTCTTAAAGCATCTCCTTGTATTGTGCGAGTTTAAACGTTTACTTCCCCTTTCAGCACTAAAGAGGCCCTGATAAATAGCTCAGAATCCCGTTTTTGGAGGGAGGCTCAGAGGCGGCTGCGTACACCGTCTCACAGAGCTCTTACAGGCTATTTAATAGTTGTTCCTGATTTAACATCCCCTGATATTTTCAACTTCAGTCTCAGTTTGAAAGGAGAGATTACTCAGAGACCAGACGTATTCAGGAGCAGGAAGAGCCTCCACATTATAAATGCTTTATTTGTGCTGCTTATAATAAGCACAAATCCCGAGCCCTGTCCCCCAGAGCCCCGGCTGCTCCACGGAGACGCTCCTTCCAACTTCTCCTCCAGTCCCACAGGGGCATCTCGGCCCAGGACACACAAAATGCTGACCAGACGACAGCCCCTCTCTCCAATTCCATGCAGAAGATACTGCTCCCCGCAGCTTTCACAGCAGAACTAAAACCCTTCGACCCCCAACACACAGCTTGGTACTGGCAGGGAACAAGTCATTCCATCTGTGCAAACCAACCAAGCTCTTCCAGACCCACGGCAGCAAGGCAGCCTCGCTCGGAGGGCAGCGGGTCCCGTTCCCTCCCCATTCTCCCCCGGAGCTCACCTGCATCTCCATCCCGCTCCGCGCACACGCTGCCCATGCCGGCTGTTGTTCCAGACCCTCCCAGCCCATCACACGGGGCTCCAGCAACCGTGCAGCACCCCCCAAAACTCGGGTGCTGATGCGGCACACGGGGTCTTCCCTCTCACATCTTGTGCAAACAGATTCCTCCCCCGACCCCCCGTTTCACTGCTAAAGCATCAATCACCAAACAAACTGTTTTTCTGAGCAAACCTCTTACAAGCTTGGAGACACTGCGGGAGTAAAAAGGGAAAGAAGTCTGCAGAGCACTCCTGAGCCCCACCAAAAATAATGAGATAAATAAACAACTTTTTCTCCCTGTTGTGCCAGTCCCAGCCCGGGCAGACGGGACGAGCACAAGGAGGTCTCGTTACCTGCCAGCTAACGACATCACGCTTTCCCACCTGGCACCCCTTTGGGCAGGCCAGAAAGGGCTGCAGGTGTGTGGAGGTGCTCACACACCTGCAGCGCAATACTCCAAAATTAAATGAGTTTTCCCATGCATGCAGTGACCAGCCGGAAAGGTCCCTCTGCACAGATGTTGGTCCCCCTTCGCTCACTTGCATCCAGGGTGAGCAAGGTCTGAGCTGCTCCACACACTCAGTGGGGAGCCCGGAGCGCGTCCCGGTGTTCCCGCGGCACGGGCTCTCCCACGCACAACGCTGCAAGTTCAGAGGGACACAAACCCTCCCGGTTCCTTGGAGAGCCACCCTAGGCATCACTGACTGCAACCCGCGCGGAGCCAGCGGCTCACAGAGCGCCCAGGAGCACCGTCTATGCCCGGGGAACCCACTGAAGCCTCCGCTCCTCACGTTCCCTGGGCGCGTTACACTCGGGGGCTCCCGGAGCCCCGGGCTCTCCCTCCATCTCCTCTCACCCGCGTTTCTACCTGCAACGCACAGACCTGACTCGCTGGCAGGGCGCCGCGCTCCCGGATCCGCCTCACGTCTGGCATTGGGAAGGCTTCCCGGCGCCAGGATCCGCTGGGAAGCGCGGCTCCCCGCGCAGGGACGCGCTCCCCGCGCCGGAGCCGCCGCAGGCTGCGCTGCCAGGCGCTCCAACGGGAAGCGAAGTCCCCGTCAAAGTTCCCGGCGGCAGGAACGGGGTCCGCGCGCCCCGTCCCGCCCCGTCCCGTCGGGCTGCCCGCGCGGCCGGCCGCGCTCGCCGGGCTCTGCTCCGAGCGCCGCTCCGGCAAGCCCCGCAACCATCCCCGCGCTGCATCCCGCCGCAAAGCCCCTCCACACACACGCGCTAAAAATACAGTTTTTAAAATAACTAGGAGGAGGAAAAAAAAAAAAAAAAAGGGTATAAACACTGCAAAGCAGCAGAGAGGGAATGCCGGTTCCCACCAGGATGGACTTTCCCCCCCATATCTATCTCCATTTTGTTCATGCATTACAAATTTAAGGATTAAAACAGCACAGGAGGCTGCCCGAAGCATAGAAATCTTACAGAAACTTTGAAAAATGCCCATTTCCAGCATTTGGGAGAAGAAACTTCAGACTTTTTGCATCTTACCAGAGACATGGGCCGAGCGACGGGCTCTTCCACCGGAGCCCCCAACGCGGCGCCGGCCGGAGCTGCGGGAGCTCGCACAGAGCCCAGACGAGCCCGCACAAGAGTTACTGCCCCGAACCCCCGGCCACCGACGGCGGCTCTGAGCAGCCCGAGCTGCCAGAGGCCACTGGAGATAAACCGGGTGCCCAGGGGGAAGAGAGAAAGTGAAGGGAAAAAAAAAATAAAGGAAAAAAAGAAAAGAAAACGGGCTTTTTCAAAAAAATAAAGGAAAAAAAGAAAAGAAAACGGGCTTTTTCAACAGGCTCCAGGGAAGCACAAGCTCCCGAAGCAGGTCCCGGGCTTTCAGGAGCGCCCGCAGCCCAACTCCTCCGCACGGGAGCGGGCACGTCGTGGAAGCCTCTCGCTACTAACCGAGACTGTGGGGGATCCACGGAGAATTTACCAGGAATTGGGAGGAAAAAAGAGGGGGATAAGAAGGAAGGGGAGGGGTGCGCGGGGGCTCGTGGCCGCTCCACGCGCCCGCGGGGCGGCAGGTGCCGGGCGCGGAGGGGCCGGCGCTTACCTGCCGCGGGCCGCTACGCCTCCATACCGCCCGGCGCGGGAACGGGGCCGCCGCCGGGCGGGAACG
>JAVCKT010120869.1:0-13791 GCA_032273925.1 Rhynchotus rufescens
AAAACGTAAAAAAGAGAAAAAAAATGGAAGCAGCAACTCCATTTGTTATTGCAGAATAGTACATAGACTAAAACTTTCCTATTGACATAAGAGGAATTAAATTCCTTCCTGCCTTAATTTTCACAAGATCACTAAAAATGAAAAAAAAAAAAAGAAAGAAAAAAATGAAAAGTACCTGAGAGGGATCACTTTGATAGGTTGAAATTTTTCATTACAATTGACCAAGGACATAAATAGGCAGCCAGTAAAGCAAAACTACTTAAGTCAGCACTGTCACTGACAGAAATGTCTCTGGATTTACACGTGTCAGTGAGACTTACAGAGCTCTAGAGACTCCTCCCTTGCTGTTTTTCTTCTCAGAACTGTACCATTCTGGAACTCTTAAAATGGTAGCAGCAGGCAGCAATTATCAATGTTTGACCTCAGGTAGCCTGCCCAAAACTTTTCATATACACTATCTGAATGTGTAAGTCCAAAAGAGTGCTTTTTACATCATTTGACAATATCTTTCTCTGATATTTTGGGAGACAGAAGAAGGGCTACCACTGGCACATATTACATACTCAAGCTATTTAACTGGTAGATAAACACAAAGATTGAGGTTTAGGAAGTTTGATAATTTGCTAATAGACTTCCTTTTCTTTTTTTAGCCTTTTTTCTCATTCAGATGAGAAAAGGCAAAATATTAACTTTTTAAAATAGACAACCATGCAGTGTTTTACTAGTACACTTAAAATTGAAATGCTCCTAAACTGTGCTGAGGCTAAATAATTCAAGAGCCATTTATACACAGTTCTTTTCATGTCTAGCTTTAGGAATATTGGAACAGTCTCTGCAAGCAGACACAAATTTGAAATTTTGCCCTAAGGAATGAAAGCATGTTTTCCAAAATTGTCTAATAGATGAGGAAGGCATAGATTGCTTCAGCCTGGATATACTATGAGATGTCAAAAAGAAGGTAAGAACTTGCAACTGCCTCTTCAACAGAACACGTTTAATGACAAGTAGAAAACAAGAACAAATGCTACATTTGTGCCTGTCCCTAATTGGATGGCACCCAGCAACATTTTAGGGCACAGGCTAGAAAAGCTCCTTACTATTTCCTCACTTTAGCTGTGCAGTGTTGTTCTCATGAAGCACAATAAGCAGTTCTGAAGGAAGGACTCTGTTTTGTCATTCTCTTGACATAAAAGTAACAGATATTTAAATCTAAATCTGTTCTTTATATTAGCAATAGAAATAGATTTAAAAAAAAGATAAAAAAGAATAGAATACATTTCATTGCTCCTCAGAAAAGCCCAGATTTTATCTTATGTTAATTCTCTGATGACTTTATAGTTGTTTGAAATACTATAAATAAATCAGTGACATCTATAAACTTCAAAGAATCTCCGTTTTGCTAGTGTAGGCAATGTGCAAAATGCTTAGGTAGTAAATGTTTGTTAGCAATATGCCTAAGGCAAAAATAAATATTAAAGTTTAGAGTATAACATGTATTTGCACCACACATGCAGTATTTGGCTACATAGCAACTCTTTCTTAAATAAGACTCCTTTAATAGTCAAATCCAACTATTTTAAATAGTTTGAAGTAAAATAGGAAACAAAGTCAAAATTTATCCCAGGTAAGAAAAGTAACTTGATCAGAGTAGCACTTCCATATTCCATACTTTAATATTTATGGAAGAAGCATGCTCCTAAGCAAGACTTCTGTGTGCTAGAAAAAAGAATACATATAAGACCTTTCTAATCATCAGAGCTAGGCCTAATCAAGGAACAGAAAACAGTGCAGAGAGAAGGCATATGAGAGGAAATAACATTAAAGATAAAAATAGCACAGCAGGATCTGTCCCAAAATATGTGACAGGACTAAAGCTAGTCAAAAATTTTGACATGGAGTATTGCCTTCTTCATTTCCTTAAATTATCACTCCTACATATCAAAGAGCATTTAACCTCTAACGTATATTTCCTTAAACCACAAACTAAAGAAAAATAACTTTTTTAAACAGAATGATCATATCTCCTCAGTGAAACATTTGAGAATAAAGAGAGTTATAAAAAGATCTATCTCCTTTTTTCTTAATCCAGCCAGAAACTTGCATTATATTAATTGACCACAATCTCTATACAGTGTAAATTTCCTACAGGTTTCTTCATACTTTCTTACTTTCATACTTTCTTTCATTCTTTCTTCATTACTACGTTCTTCCTACTTTGTAAGTATTCCAGTTGGGAATTCCTCATGTTTTTCAGGATATTCCCCCATCTTCACTCTCTCTGCACACATCTTTCCCTTTCATTTCGTCTCCCTTTCATCCTAGTTGCTTCACATGCTTCACAAGATATATGCTGAGTAACTCCCAGAGAAGGTAAAATCTCCTCTCTATTCAGAGGATTCCAAGACAAATAGGTGGCTTTCCCCACTGTTGTTTGATCTTACCCTTTAAACAGATTATTACAAGCAGTAAAAATACAATATTTTCTAAATTGCACAAACAATGACAAAACAAAACAATTTTACCACGTAGTGAGGTCTACTACAGGGAAATTCTTTTGGAGTAGTAGGAGGAAGAGTCAAAGACCACTGGAATGTCACATATAGGCTATAGAGGGTTACTGAGAGGAAGACCATAAAATTAGAGTAAAAGGTAGTAAGATAATAGCATATTTCATTGTGTAATTATATTAATGAAATTATTAAAGTGACTTTCCTGTATTCATTTGATTACCTAGTCTGTGGATGCTCATAAAAATAACTGTTGATGTGTAGATTTCAGCTAGAATAAGATATTGGTTCCATGCATGTGGTGAGATGTCTTTTGCTCTTAATAAGATTTTGAGTGTAAATCTTGACAATACCTTTCTTTACACAAGGCAAAATTTTGTCCATAATTGTGCTTTTCATAGACTGTCTCAAACATCAGAAAAGGAGGAATAACTTGCTCTCCTTGACTTTCTTCTTCCTTAAATAGTAATATCATTGTTGTGTATGAAGATGGGGCTAGGATGGAGAAAGAAAATATTACTCAATTGTTAGTTGATTGATCTGTAATATCAGGTATTTAACAATCAAATAGTGAGAGTAGTTTCAAGTGCTCCATTTAAAGCAGATTTTAGAAAAGAAAGAAAGAAAAAGGCTGACATAGCAACTTTATATCACATTGCTGGGTTTTACATATTATATTTACATAATATACTTCAGCAAGAAAACCACAAAAATGCTCTAGTGCATAGCTTTGAGGTCTCTGAATCCTTATGCTTGTTTATTTACCTTGAGACAAATGAGTTAAAGTTTTAGTGAAGAACTTAAAATACTAATGGTGCACTATTTCCAAATGCAAATGCTTTATTTCCTCAACCTACTAAGTAACAAAACCAAAGGCGTATTTTGAAAAGCATATTTTTTTCCTGGTGGATCTTGAGTTAAGAGTAAATTTATTTAGATTAATAGTATTCTTGATATTCAATGAACAGAGAAATAAAAACTGCATTTTTACTGTAGTTACTAAACACAAGAATCATAAGCAAAGAGATGTAAGCAAAAAGAAGTTTGGGAGCCTTTTATCTTCTGCAAAATTTTATCATTCTGATAAATTTTGACTAGAAAAATTTATATAAAGATCTTTTTATCTCATCTTTTTTTATGTATAAGTGTGTTCCTCACTGACTCAAAAATCTTTTTTCTCAACATAAATTCTAGGGTTATTGAAATATCACAGGTTTCAGCAATAACTAAATTGTTACTATATTAAAAAAATCACACAAATAAGGTCTGAATTTGAATGATGCGCCAAATTTAATATGGAACCTGAAGCTACAGAAATACTTCTCAGTTACAAAAATATTTCTCAGTGACAAGTGAGCTTAATTTAGGATTTATGTAGTCCTGAAGACAACTAAATTATATCTTGCACTGGACTTTTGTAGCCAATAAGGCTAGCTTTTGTGCTCTTTTCCAAGATGAAAGAAAGAAATTTTCTGTTAGGACATTGGGTTATGTTCCTGAAGCCTTCCTCCAGAGATAATTTTAGAGTTGAGATCTCTTATCTTAGAAGTCAATTCTGACTTATTTAGGAAGAATGGCAATGTCTAGATTATGCATGGCACATAACTAAGTAGGTAAAGAAGAGCTGTCCTTCTAGATTCAAACTAATAACAGAGTATTTCATCACACAGCTTTATTAACCAATTTAAATTGCAGTCGTTGAATCCCTCAGATTATTTTTATCAGTATTTATACTGCCAAATATTTCTGTAAATATAGCTGAATCATTTCTCACTTATTACTGTTACTGTTACATAATCAACCAACAAATTATGAAAGCTCTTAGAGTTGTGGACTGAAGAACATGGAAGATTCAAACAGCAGAGAAAAGTAGAAGAAAGTCTTCCCTTTCAGTGATGGCAAGACATTTGAGGTTTATTTGTGTAAGGAACTTTGAGAGAAGAGAATTGGTTATCCGCCTCTGAGTTTGAGCCCCTCTTGTGAAAAGACATCTCTCAGAACTCACAGAAATAATGATGATAATTAAACCAAGGACACATGTAACTATTCATAATTCTTCTTTAAGATGTGCTGATGCACACTGTACTTTTTGTCTTATCAGGAGTTTATTGAACAGATTTGGTTTATTCCTGCTGCCTATATACTATAAGAGAGTCTGTAAAACTAAGAATGTGTACAGAGGATTGAGGAGTGTCATATTTAACATCACTTCCCAATTTCACTTTCTGTAGATTATTTATAATTTATTTATTTTAATATGCTCACAGAAAAGCTCATTATCTATCTGATAAGAAGGCTTTTTTTCTGTTTCTCAAAATATAATATGCAAAATTTCTGATGTTAATATCTAGAATATTATAACAGAGACATATGTTTGAAGATGGACAGTAATTAATACCTACATGTGTTCCCTTGAAGCAGGGGTGAATGTGATGTCAACTACCTAATTGCAGGAAAGAATGATTTTTCTCATTAAGAAGTAAGTAAAATCAGAACAGTAGTGTCTGATGATACTACATACATAACGGATGGAGAGCAGAAGAATAAACATCACAAATCAACAAGAAGAATAAACATCACAAATCCACAAAAACAAGCCTTCTCAAAATAACAGAGGAGATCTCAGAGATCAAATGATATTCAAGTGGGGTAGAAAAAAATCTTTTTCTTAATTTCTTAGTTTTTCATAGCTTTCTTTGTTTTAATATTGCAAACAAATTTTAACATTATTAACTAAAGAATGTTGTAGCCCTTTGTTTTTTTTTTCATTTTTTAAGTTAAACTTATTCTTTCAACCTTTAATCTTATTTATTAATAATGTTATCTAAAGATCTGACACTAATGTATTTCTTACCCAAAGATGAATGAATTACAAACAAAAATTCTGTCAAAGTGAGGCATTTTAATAAGGTAGTTGTTTTCCAAAATATAACTTCAAGTTATCTAGAAGATAAGATATTCTACCATTTAAGCAGCATAGACCAATTCTAAAAACAAATTTAAAAGTTATGAGAATAAGAAACACTCTCCGGTGGCTTGTCGTGACAACAACAAGGAAATGAAAAGCATTTCTAAGTAGTGAGCAAATCTGTGAAGCTGCATAAGGCTTTGCTCTCTAATAGGCTGGTATGCAGGAAAGTCATCATTTTCATTGCTTTCAGCAACATTGAATATTCTGTGAAGAATGCATACCTGCACACAATATATGGTATATCAACACAGTGTATTATGAAATTATTAAACTACTGTGTCATGAAATTTTACAGAATTATTTCTGGTAGTATACCACAGATGCAGTATCAAAGGATATGGACACAAGTTCTTTGCAACAAGAAAAATGTGATCATGTACATCATTCACCTGTATTCAACTAGATAACGGTCATGCTTGGAAGTAAGCAGCATATACTGAGATAAGCAGTCTGGATGCAGCAAATTGGTTATTTCTTCTACCAATGTACTGACTGGAGTTGCCCCCTTTAAAAAGATCCGCAGTTGGAAAGTCCAGAAAGACTGGGATTACAGTCTTTCAAAAGGGGATAGTTGTTCTTCTCAGTGGGAAAGTATTATTTTATGACATCATTCAGTGATGTAATTCAAAGAATATATGCCTCTGCTCATACAAGATATTTTCATCTTTGATAAGTCATCACATATGATGACACGTTATGTCGTGCCCACAGTCACTATTTCCAAGAAGAAAATTTGGTTTGTGATTTCCATTCAGAAACAATAGCTTATGTGACTGTAATCATAGTTTACACATGAAACAACAATTTTCATTAATGTCTCTTCTAAATGTATGTGTATATAGATAAGAAAAAAAAATAAAAGTCTTTTTCATTAAACTTGAGATTCAAGAAGAGAATTCACCAGCTTTGGTCAAATTTTGGAACTCCAGAGTCCATTCAAATAGGAATTGAAATGTTGGATGTCCCAAATTGAGTTCCTAGTGGGTTTTTGTTTGGTTGGGTTTTTTTTCAGTTGTTTCCACTATCCTTTTTTTCCATCTAATTTATGCCTATAATATTAGAGTACTAGTTCTCGTTGCAAAAGACAGATTTATTATTGCTTTTCATGCTTTATACATATTACTGCTATATTAAACCAGACGAGATGTCAATGTAAGGCTCTAGTCGCTAGCTTAGAAATTAAATCCGTGTGACAAAATTACATCTATTTGACCATTTACTCACATGTTAAAGGTGTTAGAAATAAAAATGTGATTAATGTGATTGCTTAGGTTCATAAAAGATCTTGACAGACACTTTCTTGTGTCTTTTAACAATAACCGCAGCACCATTTTTTCCTTTAAATAGACTTCATTATGGACATAAATTTAATACATCTATACTCTGTCTCAACAGTGCATGTTAACTAACTCACACTACTGCATCAGTGTGGTTATCCAAATTCTGCTTCAACTTTATGTCAAGTATAGACAGATTTCGCTAGCTCAGTCTCTGAGGCTAAGTCCTTTAACCCCAATATCAGGGGCATTACTAGTTTTTAGGCACCTCGGGGTGGAATTCTAACTGAATGAGGAGATTAGCATTCTCATTCATTTCCCATGGAAAATTATGTAACTCAAATCACGGATGCAAAAAGCCTACACAATGATCTTGTAAATGCTATAGACATGACTAAGAAATGTTCTAAGGAGTTGTATGCCTTATGTCTTTGTCTCCTGGATATTTGAAAGCATTAGAGATCATTTATACAAACTAGACATGGATGCTGATGAAATTCACCCATAAGAGTTGAGGGAACAGGTCCATGACCATTCTCAATCACCTTTCAAAGGATATGGAAAACAGGAGTGCCTGAGTACTTGGAGAAATGTCAGTCCAGTCTTCTAAAAGGGCAAAAAGGAGGACCCTGGGAACTGCAGACCAGTCAGACCTCATTCCTAGAAAAGATGATGGAATAGCTTATCCTAGATACCATCTCTAGATAAGATGTGGAGGGCAAGAAAGTAGTCAGCAGAATTCACCAAAGGGAAATTATACTTAACCAATCTGATTGCCTTTTATGATGAAGTGACTGGCTGGAGAGATGAAGGGGGAGCAGTGAATGGTGTCTGCTCTGACTTCAACAAGGCTTCTGACTCT
The DNA here is from genome assembly GCA_032273925.1 of Rhynchotus rufescens. NCBI lineage: Eukaryota > Metazoa > Chordata > Aves > Tinamiformes > Tinamidae > Rhynchotus > Rhynchotus rufescens. The sequence goes on from JAVCKT010120869.1 coordinate 7,618, forward strand.
GTCTCCTGTAACAACCTTATAGGCAAGCTCAGAAAGCGCAGGCAAGATGAGCAGACAGTAAGATGGCATAAGGACTGACTGAATGGCAGAGCTCACAGGGCTGTGATCAGCAGAGCAGAGTCTAGTTGGAGGATCCCTAGGGACTCAGTACTGGGTCCAATCCTATTCAAATTATTCATCAATAACCTGGATAAAGGGACAGAGTGCTCCCTCAGCAATTTTCTGACAATACAAAAGTAAGAGAAGGGGCTGATGCACTGATTAGCTGTTTATTTTTCCCTCTTTTAGAAAGACAGTATAAGTGAAGTGAAGAGATGAAGAGGTATAAGTAAACTGGTATAAATGAAGAAAATCTCTTAGAATACTGAATATTCTTCTAATTCCTATTGCTGCATCATCAATATTTTCAGAGTTTGTCTAACAGTAAAGAAAGATAGAGTATGTGCCACTTTATTTTGAGACTTCTGTGACTCTGAAGGAAACGTGTCACAGAACATTAAGTCCTGGCTAAGTAAGCTTTCAGGGTAATTGCCAAATTGCTTTGTGTAAAGTACTACTTTAGCAGTTAAAATTTCTATAATGTACTTAGTACTTTTCTTCCATGTGCACTTGACCAAGATGACCTCTTAATCCCTTGCCTCCACTCTGGTTTCACCTAGAAACTGAAGCCAGACATTGGCATGAAATGTGTAGGTGTGTAAAGCTCTTTTCCTTTGGAACTGTCTAAGTTCATACTTATGTGTCAGAGTTGTTCAGCACTTTCACTTTTAATAAAGGAAAGTCTACTTCCCCAAATACTAAATACTAATACTAAAGAAGTATTGATTGCAGTTGTGCAGATATTGTTATTCAGTTTCTAGACTGAATTATAGATCAATTTTTTTAAAAGAGGTAGCAAGTAATAATCTCTTTATAAAATATTTAACTGGTTTTAAAACACTTACAGATAAGAACATCACTTATGTAGTATTCAGGAATATATTTTACCTTAAGATCAAGCATTAGAATGATAAATATTGGTTATTTTAGTTCCTTAAGAAAAATAAGTCGTTTCATTTGGGAAATTGGATATAGTCAAACATCCTCTTTTCCTCTTTTTGAGAATATATCTCCAGGAAAAAAAAATATGAAAGATACACTAAGGATGTAGAGAAGTAATATTACATATTCAGCTGTTGAGCACATGATGAAATTACGATTAAGGTTCTCTGCCATGTAGAGTGTCACAAAGGTAGCATTAAATGAGATCTCTTCAGGTTTATTTACAAGCAAATGCTAGTCACATATTAGCAAGTGACATTAATTAGGTGACATCAGACTATGATACAAATATAATTCAATTTTTAAACCAGAGGAAAAATAAAATCTAGAACAACAAATTGACATAAGATTTAGATATCTCTCTTCATGTGGAGGTTTGACGGACTGAATCATTTCAACTCCAGATTAATTAATGCTTGATCATAGCATTAAGTGCCTGAAGTAGTAGGAAAACAGCTAATATCAGAGAATCTTTAATGCTTCATACAAAAGTACTAAAAATGCTAGAAGGTAAAGCCGCTGAAGATTCTAACTATTAAGTTTTTATTTTCCATTTACTTGACATTATTTCGCCACAGTAAGTACATTCTTAAATTGCATTCCCACATAACTCACCCTTATACTAGTTTATGCAATTAAGCACTAAGAGTTCTGTGTTCTTTAGACACCCTGGAAATGTATTTCAGTGCAAGAGAGAGGAGGAATGCATATGAATTCCACTTACTCGGATTTATTGAGTACTGTACCCAGAAAGGGGCTGCAGACACAAGTGACAGAAGAGGAGTATATATATTCCTCTTCCTATATAATCAAGTGTCTTTATAATCATCTTTCCTTTATGCATATATCTCACAATCAATCCAGACAGTAAAGGACAGTCTATCTGCATACCCTAAGTATCTGCGTTGCCTTTAAAGGAAGTACATCTTTTTTTTTGGAAGTCGGGATGCTTTTATACTCTGGTTTCATTCTCCATGTCTTCTGTTTATATTTTTCTTCCTCACCCTTCATTCCTTCCAGTAACTCAGGAACTGTGGTGATTGTGTGTGATAAAGTTAATTAACTTATGAAGGAAGCATTTATGATATTCTTTCCTTGCTCCTAAGGTGTATAGATTTTCTCACATATTTTAACTGAATTCATAATAATAACTTACTAGAGCAAAATGCCCTCCTCCTCCCACTCTGCCATCTAAGTGGTCTTAAATCTAAGGGCATAACTTCATTATACAAAGAGCTTTTATAATGTATCACATGACAATGTAAATTATCAGCTTGATTGAAACAGGGTGCTAATGAATTTGTCCTAATGTACTTTACCTAGTAATTCTTGAATGAAACCAAGGATGAAGGTAATGAGGCACTTTTGGCTGACTGATGACTGAATCCAACTCTATTTTTCATAGTTATTATTATAGTAATTTCTTCATTGTCTGAAAGTCCTAAGTTTAACTTATCTAAGATGTCTCTACATTTTCTATATTTTAAATAAAATCAAGTCTTTAACAAATACTCTCTTGTTCCTAGCACAAATAACTTCAATTGTTTCTTATTTTTAATTTTTAAAATTGTATAACTTCAGTGAATCATTGTTGTCTCTTTTCCATCCTTGACAGAACTGACTTATTATTTCTAAATGCTACTTCTCTTAGTTGTGGACCAAGAGAAGCTTATTCCAAAATTGATTGATTTAGAAGTAACATTTCCTAATTATTGATTTTTCTCATTGCCTAATACCAAAGAATCATTTTAGAAGTATGTTATATCTAAGTCTGCTAAGTTTCTTACAAGTCATTTTTTTTCCAATCTATTTAAGAATACTAGTAATGAAAATATTCAAAACAGAAGTTTGCTTACTTATAGGAAAGAAAAAAGAAAATGACTGCAAAGTTCAGAGTTATAATTGAATGCAGCTGTATCAGAAAGACAAAATACACAAGAAACAGATCCTTTAATGATGTACACAGGAGTCATTTTCAGAATATCATTTTCCATTATCTATATATCTTAAACACATACAGTATAAATCCAACATTCACCAAACAATTATACAAATATAATGTTAATTCACATAATTAGTATTTTTTATAATACAAATTAATAACCTCTTCAAATGTCTCTCAAGATCTTGGTGAAATATTCAGTATAAATATTCTAGTAATAGAAAGCAATTTTATCTTTTGAACCAAAAAAATCAAAAATTGAAATATAACATATTAAAAATTAGTAATGTTTTGTTAACATATCATGAAATAGCAAATATGTTGACAGTTTCACAGTTTCAGACACAAGGTTTAAATAGGACAGCTAAGTGAACAGTCATTTTTCAGATATCTTTTGAAATAGCATTTTTTTTAAAAAAAAAACCAAACTTCCTATTTGCTATGAGAATTCATCTTGCTGTTTGGATATCCATGTATTTAAACAGAGCACTGCAAGCCTACAATTAAAGATTTCCTTGATTTCTTGCAGCCAAAGCAAGTTTTGTATCAGAATTTATTTTCTGACCATTTTTTCATTTTGTTTGTTTGTTTTCTTTACATTTTTTACATATATTACTTTTGTCTTGTTAAATACCTATTTGATCGGTTACAGAGAGGTATTGACAAAATTGCAACTAATATGAAAAAAAAAGTTAGTGACAAAATCTTATTATCCACATGGCATATAAAGAGATATAAATTAAGTATACAGATCAATGTGTGAATAAAATATTGTAACAGGAACTGAGAAATTGTGTGATTTGTCATCATTCCACAGTTTGGCTTTATTCCACTGTTCCGTAGTGTGGCTTTCCAAAAATGAACCTCAGAAGCTGAAAAATCATCAAAAACGTTTTAGTTAGGGAGAGGAAAAAAATGGGTTGAACTAGAAAGCAAATTAATTTTTCCTTGATTGATTTCTCATAAAATATGAGAAAATTATATTTATGATTTTTTTCTCATTCAGTATAGTACAATGAATGTGGTGAGCTATCAGATTTCATCTGAAAAGTTAAAAATTGTTTTTCTCCTGCAAGTTCAACTTATTCTTTCCATTGTAATCATTCAGTTCTTTAGCAATCACCCGGAGTATGGGATTTTTTTTAGACTTACACTAATTTTGTGACTTCCGTGATATATGGTGATGTTATGTATCACAATGCAAAACTACAGCCAGTTTCAGACTGTTCTTATCAGAAGGCACTAAAATTGAGCTTTTCCTACCAAATATAATACAAATAATATTTATTAAATCAATTTTAACATAATAAAGAGCTGCTGAATTCTATTGAAAATATTCTTTTGCCCCAGGTACCATCTAGGAGTGAGGTATCATCTACGGTGTTCTTGCAGTTGTCCTAGTATTTAGGATGCAGTAACTACATTAGCTCTGATAATGCCAAATTCTTGGATAAGACATTTTATTTTGCTATGATTTTTACATGTCTGTGAGCTTTCCTGGCATAAAAAAGGCTATCTTAGTACCCTTCTTAATGCACTCTATCCTATGGTAGATAAGGGAAATGCCTTTATCTACCTGGCATCACAAAATTATAGAATTTCAATTAGCCATTTATGATGTCAACACAGTTTGTGATCTCTCCTTATAAGACAGTGTCATCTTCAGTTTGATTAGAGTGCCTAGTGTCATAATTATATATTTTCTGCTACATTTTACGGAAGCCGTAGAACCTAGTGTACGCAAAATCAGTGCAATTATATTACAATATGGTTTTATAAAAGATTAAGAGATGACAAGATGTAGGCCTGTCGTACTTTTTTTGCCTTTAAGACCAGAACATAGAGAACAAAAGTCAGATACCAAAGTCCCATTTTCAGTGGTGCATGGTATTTTTTCCAGCAACGATTTGTTATTTAGAGTATTATTCAGGAAGCACAACAGATGAGATTCAGCTTGCTTAGCTTTAGACATTATATCTGAGCTAGTGACCTTATGCTCAAAGCACAGCTAAGGAAAGAGCCACTTTTAGAAAACATCATCTGACATATTTTAGGATCTAAATGTATTATTATCTAATGTAGACTTTTTATCTAAAATCTATTTCTTTCCCTTGACAATTGGACCCATTTACTTTACAAATCTGGCTTACTCTTCATTTCTCTCCTTGGCCTTTCTCAACAAGGGGCCAAACTAATTTACTCTCAGGTTTTCTTATAATGACAGCCATATAGTTCCTTTAGAAGTATAACTGGACATTACTTACATAGTTCACTTCACGTAGCTCCAAACAGATATTATGGATGTCTCTATACAAGATCATTCCAATATACTATCCAGGAAGGTCACTGGCTCTAAAATGTTCACAACCTCATGTTGTGCCCCTCTTAGAGGAGGTAAGAAAGGTATTTTGGTGGACTATGAAATCTCTCTTTATTATTTCAGGAAATTTGATCTGAAAGCAACAGTACAATATTTGCGTGTTGGAGCTACAAGGATAACTCTTGGAGCAGGGAGAAGGCTCTTATTCTATAAAGCTATGTGTACTGAGAAGACTAGTCCACTCCTGAGGGTGTAGGTGATTTTGTATAAAATATCTCAGCAGCCAGCATTCCATCACACCTATAGTTCAGAGAAAAAGGGAAAGAAAAAGAAAGCCAGAAAAAAAAATACAGATAAAGCTTGCAGTGATTTGCTCAGATAAAAATACTTTTCCATTATACTCCACAATACAGACCATTATATTTGATAAGAAGACTACCATCCTATATTATAAATTGTAAAAAAAAATATTATAATGATACCTGCTCAGCCATGGTCAGTCATCTTGTTGAATGTAACATACAACAAAAATTGAGTTGCTCTGCATAAGTGACACTTTTTTTTCCTACTGGAAATTTATAGAAGATTGTGCCACTATTCTCCTTAGAGCTGTCTTTAGACAATTTAATACTTGCTTCCTTTTTAAATAAAGGAGCCATTACAATTAATTATGCCAATGTCACAACTGTGAAACCTATGCCTCTTAGATTGTTTTTCTTATGGCTGCTGGTTGCTGCTATAATAATTTAGTATATGACTATGTGAAATTTTTGCATCTGGACTACAGAAGGTAGCTTTGTTTGCCCCACTTCAGAAGATTAAACCAGGACAATATTTAGGTGAGAGGGTCAAGGATGATTAGTCAAACAGC
>JAVCKT010120901.1:0-20712 GCA_032273925.1 Rhynchotus rufescens
AATAAAATATTTTATTTTTTTTTTTTTTTTTTACTGATGCTATAGTATCAATAATGAATGCTTTAGTCGGTTTGGCAAAAGCAGTTAGTGCTGCCAATATAAACTGAGAACTAGACCTATTGACTAGGATTATTAAAACAACAAAATGAAGATGCAAAGTACATAAACTCAAACTGTAAGAGTACGCTTAAGATCCTTTGCAACAAACGTCCTTCAGGTAAGCCTTGTTTAGACAAATGAACAAAATTTTTTGCTTTGGCACACCAAGGTTTCTATACTTCTGCAAAAGTTATGTTGCAGGGCTGACACGTTACTCTAGTCCAATTTAACTTCAGTCTAGGCTGGAAGTCCACATAAGTCTGAGTGCATGTTAGCATACAGTACTCAGCATAATGTTTCATACTCTCCTCCATCCACTTCTTTCTTCAGCAAATAAACCAAAGAAATGCCAATCAGAATGCCAAACAAATCCTGATGCATCTGCTGGGTGTTTACTGATTGAATAGATACAGCATTCACTGCTCAGAACAAGCTGACTTTCAATTCTGAAGTTTTAAAGAAATTTATTTTTCTGTTGCTTAAAATGGAAAGGTCAATAAATGTTCTGTATTTATGGCTACTGGCCACTAAAATAATCCTTTAAATTTCATCCACTGCCTACATGAAACATACTTTGTTCCATCAAAAGAATTCAAAACGTTGAATAGAAAGTTCAAGGGCTGTGCCAAAATATAAAAACTCAAAAATTCTAGTGTTGTGTTTCTCTCAGAGGTATTGGGGCCTCCCCTAAAGCTTTATTTCAAGGGAGGGAGCTCAAGAAATCTTTGGCACCTTGGACAGTGCTCACCACATACAATACTCAGTATGAAGTTCATGTTTTGAAACAAATCTTCCTGCTATGTGGAAGGTTTTGTACAGACACAGTGAAAGAAAATGAGTCTCTCTCTCAGTAAACTTGCAGTCCCACTGCGATAAAAAAAAAGGATCTGAGACAAAGATGAGTAACTGTAAGGAAATATCCTTAGCTGAGCCCTGACTTGATTTTTTCTTTCTCAGATGGTTTCTAACCTGTCACTGAGTCATGCACTTTAGATCTGTTTAGGTTGTTTTGCCAGAGCAAATGCAAGGCTCTGTTACTCTAAATTGTTTGTTTCTTGCCATGACTGGCACTGAGCAGTTAATGAGCAGGCTGCGTCCGTGCAGGAACTTGCGAGCACTCACACATTTGCTCAGCCCAGGCTTTGATCCCGCGTCAGTAAAAACCAGCTTCAGCCCAGAAGCTGTGTAATTGGGTTGGTATGGCATGGAGCCCAAACTAATGTGTTTTTCCTCGCAGCTGAGAGGTGATAATGCAGTCACACAGCTCGTGTCTACTGGCCTCCAAAGTGTGAGCAGAGTGAGTGCACGTTGACCTGCGTCCCTCAGACTGCACATATTCTGTGTGCTAACATGAGCACTCGGTCACAAACAAGCTCAAAACCAGTATTTAACTGCACTTATCCATCCACTCCTGGCTATTAAAACAACTAGAACTACAACAAAGTCCTTTAGAACTGCTTGCCTTTGGCCAGTGCCAAGGCATCTGTATGGCCATACAGTAAATCCTTCTTCTTTCTTTAGTTTTCTCTGCACAATGTAGTTTCCTCGGGCACTTGATGATATTGTTAAAAACAATCACATATTTTAAAAGTCCCAGAAGACACTGTCAGTCATCATATATCGAGCTCTGCTATGTTTTTTACAAGATCTGGATTCTTAACTATCAAGAGACACTTGTACAAAGCTATGTCTAAGACAGGTCCCGCTGAAAGGTGTCTTGAAGTATTTTGCAGGAGCTGAACTGAGACACACTGAACAGTGGACTCACTGCCTAACATGAATTATACCTAGATTTTACATGAAAAATAAGGAACATAAACACATCACTAAAGCAGCCACAAAAATCAGACAGTGTTGCATCTCACAGAAATCAGACATCTGCATCTCATCCACCATGTTCTGGCAGTCCATTCCTTGTTGGTATATCTCCATCATTATATATCCATCGTTAACCCACTAAGAGAAGCAGTTATTTGCAAAGACTCGCTTTGAACTTCTGTATCCTGACTCCAACCCCACTGACACCAGTAGAGCCTGGTGGTCAGCAAACACCATCTTTTAAATGTGAGAATTAATATTAGTGCTGTAGTGACTTTTTCTTTTTTTTTTTTTTTGCATGTGGCTATGATATATGGCTGGGTCCCAGGCTGTGTGGGTTCACCAACCTGAGAGCACTTGTGGACTACAGTAGCTTGACTCATGCAAGAGGAACTATTCAGTGTCAGACTATTCTCATCCAAAGCAAATTTTTCTGTCCTTATTTTTCCATCTGATCTGCTTTGCTTCCCAAAGCTGGACTCGTACTATATTCAGAAATATCAGTGTGGAAGTAACAGGAAGTCTCACCAGGCAAGAGGAGGTCTTGAGTCACATTGAAGAATCATTAGATAAAGTTCCTAAATAGTGAAAACTCCTCTTTTTCTGTATTTCCCATACAGGGAAATCCAACAGGCCAGTGTGAAGAACTAAAGTTGTCCAGAACCAGCAGCTTCTTAGAAAAATCTTGCACGAATAAATCCAAAGTCTGAAATTTGCCTGCCTCTTGTACAGGAGAAATTCTCTGTACTTGGAAATTTCGCTGCATGCAAAAAGTTCATACATGAGGAAGAAAGTAACTACTCACCTGGTCCATGCTGCCCATCCAGTTTGGGGATAGGGGAAAAGAGAAATAAAAGCATCCATTGCATCCAGAGTAGTTAGAAAAGCTTGTGTTGCAGCTGCAGACTATGTTTGCTTGAGGATCAGTGAAAGATAAACATGCTGCTATTTGTATAGACTTGCTTGCTAGTGCAGACTCTACTTGCACCCCGTTTCTGTGGATGTGGTGAGTTAATCATTATAAAACCATCATTCTAAAAAGCTGGAATTACCACTAGTTAACATATGTAGTTTCAGAACTGGCAGAACTGGTAGAAGGTGTCTTTGCTTTTTTAAACCATTAAAATAAAATCCTTTGTTCCATTTCAGAAGAATGTATATATCATGAAGTTCTTTAACCACATTCTGTTTTACACAAATCAAAAGACAGATAGAGGTTTCTCTGGAAACCAGTCTTAAACTGTATATTATCAGAACCATATTCAATGAAGTGTTTTGCACATTTCTGATAGAGTACATATAGAAATATTTATTCTTGTTTCATGATTAGCTGAAGTGAAAGGTCAGAATTTCAGAAAATGAATGTAAGAAAAAATCTGACTAGATTTGAAATATTGCGGTTTGAATCCACTTTCTGTCATTATTAACATTGTTTTAGCTGCCGTTTAAAGCTTCAAAGCAGAAAGTAATGGAAATTTGCATAAATATGAAGAGAAAGTATTTCTACAGCTTCATAACTTAAAACTCAAATGAAAAATATCCTCAAAACTGACTTTCACTGTAATTACTTTTGTTAATAAAATATCAACACTTTTCAATAAAAAAATAAAAATAGTATCAAAAAGACACTGTACTAGAAAAAGTACTCAAATAAAAAGCTTGCACAGTCCTCTTGTTTCTAAAGGCATCCCCTTATGAGGAAGAACTTCTTCACTGTGCGGGTGACAGAGCCCTGGCACAGGCTGCCCAGGGAGGCTGTGGAGGCTCCTTCTCTGGGGATCTCCCAAACCCACCTGGATGCAGCCGGGTGCCCCGTGCTCTGGGTGTGCCTGCTGGAGCAGGGGATTGGACTGGATGATCTCTAGAGGTCCCTTCCAACCTCAACCCTTCTGTGATTCTGTATTCCCAAACTCTCCTTCGTTCACCACCTAGAAAATGCAGCACCACTTGCTCAACACAGGTTGCATTTGGACTGGAGATAGCTTAGAAACTAGTTCATAGGAGGGGCACATTTTAAAAGCACCCTCTCTTGGTCACCTGCATCTATTTTTAGAGTGCAAGGAACTTTTAGTAGTTTCTGTTGTCTTTTATAGGCTCGTTGGCTTAAACTGCAGTAATGCAGCACAAGTGTCATGAGCAAGTTAAAGATGTCTGAGCACAACTCTGCCCGTGGTTACAGTTTGCAGTCAAAATCCCTTGTTTTTGCCTCGGGAATAAATTTTGTTCAGTGACTGATTGACTAACTTGCTGGCTGATGAGTTTCATGTATTAAAAATCTACAGAAACTTGATGGAATTGAAATGGGAGAACAGCAAGGATGCAAAAGACCAGAAATGAAAAGCTTTTAGGCTCTGGAAATGAAAATTTGACAAACAGCCTCTCCGAGATTGTTCACATGCAATTGTGTCTAAAACTTGATCCTGTCTCATAGTATAGAAAACAATATTTTTCTCAAATGCCAGAATAAATGTCCTTGGAGGGTTGTTTACCAGCTATAGGTTAGAAGAATAAGGAAAATACTGGCACAGTAAAGCATTGCAGCACTGGAATATATTATTTTTCTTCATTTACTCAGCAACAAGCCTGCCCTGCAGAATGGGCTAATCTGTAAGCTGTCTTTGTCACTTTTAAGTGAAATGCATTAGAACTATCCCCTTTTCTGTGCCCAGACCACACTTGGATGGTCCAGACCACACAATGATGCTGGAGGGAGCATCGTTGCTCACAGATAGCCCTGGACCTTCCTTTTCCTCCCTGGACCCTTCCTGATATTTGCAGCTGTGCTGCATGTGACAGGTTTTGAGCACAGTCTCGGACTTTGGGAAGATCCTGTTGGCCTCTCTGATCCTCTCTGATCTGGTGTCTAAAGGACTGCGTTGCTTCAAGTCGGTCATTTGCTTTGAGCACAGTAGGGGACCAATTTACCCCTCTTTGCTACGTGTCTAAACCAGGGCTTGAAAGTCAGATTGCCATCATTAGGATTTACTGAAACTGTTGCTCAGCAATTGCATGGCTACAATGGCAGAGAAAACAGGTCAGAAACTATGGAAGTTGCTCATTAGAAGAGATCTCTTGTAACCCCACTGAGCAGGTCATCCCAGGACACCGGGATCCGCTTCCTCTGAGATCCTCTCTCCTCTTAAAGGCTTCATTTTAATATTCTTAAGTAACTTGTTGTCTTACTACTCTGCTGATTGTTAGTTTTGAGGATCACGAGGTTTTGATTTGGTTCCTAAGGGGAAGGAGAGATTTGCCTTACATTTCATGACTGTGACCTGGGGAGGGAGCTGTGTGTTTATGAGCCACAGGGCACGAGTCTGAAGGTGCCAGTGGCTCTGCTGAAACTCTGACCTCACCTGGGGGGTTTACATCTTTCTGTGTTTTTTGTTTTGTTTTGAGTGTATAGGTGGTGTGGATTTTGATTGATTTTGCAATATTCTAAGAAGTAAATATTTAGTATAGAAAGAATGATTTGTATGTTAGCATAAAAGCTGCTGAGACTTGGGAAAATGGTACGTTTATGCCAAGTTATAGTTTTTAAGATATGTTAATGTGTTCTAACATAATAGGTAACAAAGATGGTTAAGAAGAGGTTGCAGATATTTTTTCCTTAACTAAGCTATATGTTTACATGCACAATTGTGTTTTTCTACAGGCTATGGACTTCATTGCCACCGAGCTATCATCACCATCTGCAAACTAATTGGCATTAAGGACATGTATGCCAGGGTTTCTGGTTCAAAAAACTTGATTAATATCACCAGAGCTCTCTTTAAAGGCTTAACAGAACAGGTAAATTGCATATTCAGCAGGCTTATTTTTTAGATCGGGAGCAGACTATGACTGCTATCATAATAATTTGTGGTCAAACATCGTTTAAATTCAAGTCTTAAAGTAAAGAAAGCTTTCCAAGAATAAATAAAATCTCTATGTGACTGTTTCCTCCTCCTACATCTCCTCTGCAGGAGCTGTAGAAAGTTGTCCAAGAGGAGCAGCAGAGTGGAGCTCTTCATTCCACAGCCAAGTGCCTCCAAAGGGATCCAAGCTTGTGGGCTTTCCTTTGTGGGATTCTTGGTGACATGTTAAAAAGCATGGGGCAGAGGGAGCTGTGGCCCTGCTCTGCTTCCTGCTGCTTGTTTGTCTGTGTTCTAGGTGTTCATGGCTGAAGGACTGAACATGGCACCAGTTTTTATTGGTAGCATAACTAGGGTGCCTGAAATAAATCAGGGGTGTCGTCGCCTCTCACACAAAGTGCTTGCAGCACAGAGGCTTTGTCTGAGCCAGCTGTCTGCAGCTAACAGTCCATAACTATCCAACATGCAGCCTTTCATCTGCCTTAGTTTGAAAGGCAGCCTTAGGATGAGCCAGTCCTTTGGAAATTTGGGGAATTTCGCCTGGCCATAGTCTTGACTTCTGCCAAAGGGTAACCATTTACTTTGACAATTTAAATGTGGCCAGAAGCGTTGTCTCTGAGAAGCCTTCCACAGCAGAAGTGGAAGAAGGGCCTGCTATATAGATCATTGCTCTTAAAGGTGTGCACTTAACATTGTCGTCTTGTTTGCCCTAAAAGGGAAATGTTTTCTGGTCTCAGGAAACATTCTGTAGAATCTGAGCCTTAACAAACCAACCTGTATATAGGAATGGGATGCACTTGCAAATAATGTTGAATTAGTATATTAGCTACTGTTATCTGTAAAGGCAGCAACACACATGTTTTCAAAGGACAATTTGTATTAATATGAAAATATAAAATAGATTAATATCAAGTATAATTTAGTACTGGGAAGCTATATGGGAATTCAGCAGGTCCCACCTCTACAGGAGCAACCAAATATGCGTGAAAAAGGATGTTTAATTTTCCTTTGGTCTGTTTTTGGGAGCACCCGATTGTCTGTGTTTCTCCTCAGAATGAGAGCACAATATTGTGCTTTGGTGCTACAAGTTATTAACAGGTTATTAATACTGGTGTTTATTAGCAGGATGCACTCTTCCTAGCCAAAACCCTTCTAGAAACCAGTTCCTCTAGGGTGATGTTAACAGTGCTGGAAAATCAGCAGTCTGCCAGCTGAATTCCTGCTGCTTTGCTGTTAGTTCGTCTGATATCCTCAAGAACGTGCCTCTAGTTTATGCAGTGTTGAAACGACTTATTAGTAAATTACTTCTTTTTTTCTTAGCCTCTAGCCCATGTAAAGCTTCACCTCAAGTAAACCAACGTGTTGCAACTTTGTTAGTATTATCTAGGCGTGATTTAAACAGGAATCAGCCAGAAGTGGAAAACAAACCAGCCTTTCCTGGGGTATTTGTTAGCCTGAGGCTTCTGCTGATCGTGTTTCCTCTTTCTCCTGCTCCTCCTGTCCCCCCGCAGAAGACTCACCAGCAGTTGGCCAACCAGAAGAACCTCTACGTGGTGGAGTTCCGGGAGGAGCGGGGCCCACTGCCCGTCGTGGTGGCCTCACCCGAGGGAGCCCTCCGTGAAGATCCCGAGCCTGAGGATGAGGTTCCGGACACCAAGCTGGAGTGGAGCGACGTGAGAGAAGCTCAGGGCATGAAGAAATCTCCCTGGGCAAAAGTCAGGCGGACAGCGTGTTAAAAGCCTCAGCCCCCCAGTCTGTTCTGGTCAGAGGTGCAGCTGAGAAGGTCCAGCCCAAGGGACAGTTTGTCTGGGCTTGTGTTTTGGATGTGGCACCAGTAGGGTGCTCATGATCATCATTTTGCTGCTCGCCTTGCTGCCGTTCAGTAACACCATTTGCTTGTCTTCTGGCCACTTTTCAACTATAAACTTTAAAAGGGAAACAGCCAGTGGACATGACATTGACTTCAGGTCTGTGTTTGCTCAGTTCTGCGAGATGATTTGTAAACAGCAGACCCCGGGTTTCATCCACCGGCTCGTGGGAAACTGCTGAAAAGATGAGACTGTTAAAGAATAAAGAATCCTCAGAATGAGATCGTGTGGGTTTGTTTTTTTGGTTTCTACCTTTTGTTGTTGGGCTTGGGCTTTTTTTTTTTCCAGATGGCCAATGTCTGCCTAAGCATGGGAGATCTTGGAGCACGCAGCAGTGGTGGGAGTTGACGTGTGTGCTCTCCGTCTCCCTCCCCTGGCTCACTTGCAGTGCTGGGGTAGCTCTGAAATCAGAAGGTGCAAAGTGTGTGCCCCGGGAGAGGGGAAAAAAGGTGCTGGGGAGCAACATGTGGGGGGTACAAACACTAACCACCCAAGTGGGGGAGTTCCCCACTAAAGCAGAGCCCACCGAACTGAGGACAACCACCACGCACTCTCCTTTGAGATGTTTTGGTATTTTGGCAGGCATTGGAAGCTCACTCCAACACCAGCTGTCCAACCTCTCCAGCAGCGCTTGGTGTATGTGCTAGGGGAGGACCTGGCTTCATTCTCTGCCACCTTGGTGCCAAGGTAAGAGTCTGGGGCCCATCCCAGCACTTAAAAGCGCTATAGGATTAAAGGAGTAAGAGAAAGGCCATGATTCAGACCAGCCTCTGACCAGAGATGGAATCACGCCCTTTCACATAGCAGGTCTCCAGCTGAAGCACGCAGAGGCAGGTGCTACAAGCTAGAGAAGCAGCTAAGTGGGGAAGCCATCACCCAAGTCCCACCAAAAGGCCACAGGGCTCTGCATCTACCTTCAGGGACCTGGTGCTCTGTGGCAGCTGCAAGCTGTTGTCTTAGGCATTGCAAAAGAGTTGCTGGAACTGAGTGCAGTGCTTCATGACAGGCTCTTCAAACAGGATATAAAATAATTCAGAAGTTTACATCAATGCCTTTTGTCTGGACTGTGGCCAAAGCTCAAATGCAGTTGCCATTTTGTCTACAGTCTGTGAGTGCTTGTCAGCTTTTCTCTGTATGCCAAACAATGTTTGCTGCATGTTAGGACAGGAACAAAAAATCTTAAAAATGTTGCAAGATCAGCCTGGGAATCTGCATGTGATGCTAAAAGCATCCGGGGCAATAGTTTTACATGATATAAATGCCGTAAATTTCTAAAGACAGTGGTGCATGTACAGCGAGGCATGGTGAATTTAATTGAATTTTATGCAACTGTTAATCCAAATTCTAAGTCCGTGGCCATGCCTGCTGAGCAGCTGGCTGAGCGTTTTGTTCCGGTTTGCTCGCTGAATCTAAACGCAGGGTGCAAACAGCTCAGCTTGCAAACTTTCCTCTAAGTAGCATAGCAGAGCATGTTGCTCTGGAGTGCGGGCTCACATTTAGCCGGCCTCCCACTGCTGAGGTAACTCGTGCTAATGAATAAACCTGGCCTAAAGCAACCAAACGTTGGGCTATTTCGCTGCACTTAGACTTGCCTGTGTCCTTGCAGGAGCACAGTGAGCTGAAGCAGCCTCTGCTTTCTCGGATGAGCTGAAGCAGCCTCTGCTTTCTCGGATGCTGGCGATGGTCGACACCACTCAGCTGGACCGCCTGCTTGTCGTTCGCCTCCCCGGGTTGCAGCAAGCAGCGGGTCGCGCCAGCACGTTCCCTCTCCTCAGAATCATGTCTGTATGCACGCATGGACATGTTACGTGTCCGCAGCGGAGGAGTGATTGTCCCCGTGCTTGGAGATGTCTTGCTGCTTCCGTGTACTCCAGGCTCGTGTTTCCTCGCTCTGAACGTACAGGTAGGCACCTGTGTTCTGGCCCAAGGGTGGCAACGTACGTGGGGATGGTGCTGCAGGAGGTGGTAACAGCCCAGGAACCAGGCTCTACCATGTGGGGCTTTGTTGCCTTCATAAAATGTCTGGAGGAGGTTCCTTTTTTCCCAAGCTTGTACCTGTTAGCGCGACATCTACTCCAGCTCGTAGCTGCTTGCACAGTTGTTACACCCAGCACCAAAAACTCCTGCGTTTTCCACGGAACAGGCCAGAATTTTCTCCTCCATCTCTTTACATTCAGAACTGCAGTTCAGAAGAGGATGGAAGTGCTTACTTCTTTTTTATTGCATCTGCAGAGGCACTGCACGTGACTCACCTTTCAACACTAGGTAATTCGGGGACTCAGTGCACCCACATTTGTGAAGCTGACAAAATTATGGTTAAGCATCTTGTAACTAAGCGAGAGCAGCCGTGAAAGCAATTTGAGCACAGTGACATGCCTGTAGTTGTGTGTGTCACAGGAGCTGAGGGGGGCTGCTTTGTTTTCAATTACCATGTAGCTCTGAGGCAGGTGCCAGCAGGTTTCCTCTGGGAGCTGGAGGAGAAAAGCAGAGGGGGAAACTCCCGTTATGCTCCCAGCTGAGAGCTCGTGGCCGCAGGGATCAAACCAAGCAAATGCAGAGCCTGCCATGGAGCAGCGCTGCAGTCAAGGACTTGCTGGCACCTGGTGGTCAGGAAGCCACTTACAAGCCAGCGCAGCCAACAAATACCCCCAGGTCCTGCCCACCTGCCAGGTTTGTCCTGCCCTGGTATAGCCCCTTCCTTCCCACAAGTTGCAGGGTTTGAACCTCCGGGGCAGCAAAGAGGGTGGAAAGGGGGCACAGGGAGGACAAAGCGTGGCGTGTCCCTGTGCAGCTGCACACGCCTCCAGCACGCCCCAGCCAGGCACTCTGCCTTGCTCCACTGGAGCTGAATGGCCATTTCCCTGCCCTGGGTGGTGCCGTGCTCGCGCCCCGGGGATGCCAGCGCTGCGCGTCCTGCAGCTCTGCGGATCCAGCGAGGTCTCCAGCCCCGCCGGAGGGGTAGCTAGAGAACAGCAAGGCCAAAAGGCAGAGAAAAAGCCCAGATTTGAGCTCCTCCTCGCTCTGCTTCTGCAAAGCTGCTGCCACCACCTGTGAGCCAGGCTGAGTCGCTGTGAGGAGGTGGAGATGGGCACTGAAAGCACTTAAAAAGCTGTCTGTGCCATTACAGGAATAACCATTCCTTCCAGAGGTGCTTCCACCTAACCCAGACAGGTATCTCTGGGGCATAAGCCTGTTTCTGCCTCCGGGGGCGGAAGGGCAGTAGCCACAGCCCGTCCGAGCACAGAGCTCATCCCACCCAGCGTTCCCACAGCTTCTCAGGCCAATGTTGCCCTTGGGGGTCTTTGTGGGCACCAGGCACGAGGCATAGGAAGGTGCAGGGAGCTTCCAGGGGGTCTCTGTGCAACGTCTTTCATTTCCACAGCATTGAGATGCACCATTTCCCTGGCACTGGGGCAGGCGAGGGCTGGAGGACTGGGCATGATGGCCAGCCGAGATGCCTGAGTACTTTTCCAATCTCCTTTCTTTCCAATCTCCTTTCTTTCCTCTCTTCCCACACCAGCAGTGTCTGGCTGTTTTTTGTTTTTTTTTTTCCAGCGCTGGTTTGTGGCAGGATCCTGCTCATGCACAGAGGGAGGTGCCTGATTTGGGGGCCAGCGTGGAGGGGACAGACGGGCAAACTGGCGTGGACTGGTGTGAACTGGTGTGTGGCAGGGCAAGGGGAAGCAAAGGGCAAAGCGAGGCAGGAGGAGATGGATAGGAGGGGAAGTAGCTCCAGGGTGCAGGAGAGGCAGGGCGGGCGTCCCCGGGTGTGCCCGCAAACACCTCCACCAAAAAAAAAAAAGAGGCGTCTTTGTGTTTCAGTGCTAAATTCTGGGGCATTAATAGCAACAGGGCAAAGCCAGGCGTTAAATTTCCCCCACTCCCTAATGACGCGGTGCTGAAAGCAGTCCCGGCAGGAGCCGGGTGAATGTTCGGAGGCAAGAGTCACTGTCACAGCGCCCGCGAGAGCCCGCCGCGCTCTGAGCCCCGCGCGGGCTCTTCCCTGCCACTGCGGCCATAGGGTTGCTTCTGGCACACTGGTGCAAGCAAAACAGGTCAGGCTCATTTTTAATGTGGAAAAATGAGAGGGAAAAAAAAAAAAAAAACCCACAATTATGGAAAAGAAATTATTTTCCCTTGAATTTCAATTAAAAAGCTGCAACCAAAGGTTTTGGTTGAAATCCCAAATGCAAGAATTCCCCCCAGGTTCTGAAAGGGCGGATGTGTCCCTCATTCATCTTTATTTCCCTCCCCTTCTCCATCCCTTGTTATCGTGCACGAACTTCCGACTCCAAGCAGAAGCGACTTGTGCCCTGCAAGCCGGGAGAGTTCAGAGGACCCCACAGCATGTTAGGAACACGTGAAACCCCCTGGCTCTGCGTTGCCTCCTGTGCTGCTGCTTGGCCTCTGGGCAGCGGCCATGGGGCACGTGGGGCTGGCCCTGCAACACAAGGACCCACAGCCACGTAGAAAGTTACAGAAAACCTGTCTTTATTGGTAACAGAGGGTTTGAGAGCAGCCGCGCGCCAAGGACAAGCATCGTCTCTGCTTATTCTTAATTCAGTTGCCCGTGTAATTCTCCTGCTGTCTCTGCAGTGCACCTTTCTGGTTATGTTTCACAGAGAGATTAATGGCAGTGCTATTGGCTATTGGCTCGGGTTGCAGCTGGGCCTCGTAATTCGGCGATACCCATCGGGGCTGCAGGAATTTGTATTTCCCTGGAGACAAGTTATATGTTGCCCATTTCTCATCGCGAGCCAGAGAGAGCATTTCTGGAATACTCTTTTGGCAAGTCTGGTTTGCAGAGGAAACTAGATTTACATGGCCAGATTCCAGTGAAAAAGGCCGGATTTCATACTTGCTCTCCCGAGCACTGGTTGTTTTGTTCAGGCTTCCCCTGGTAGCAAGAATAACTCTGAAAGTGTAAGGCAGACTTGGGAATATTTTGGCACTTTGGATCCAATAACACTATTCTGTTTAAAGCTGGATTTTTTCCTATTTGGGTCTCGCTTACACACCATAGCCAACCCAGTAGAGACTGGAGGGGAATGGATCATGCCAGGACATACAGATTTCTCTGGCAGGCCCTTTTTCTTCTCTGCTACAGTCCCCCACACCAAGCTGCTTGTATAGCCAATAACACCGAAAACCAACACCCAGCCCCAGCCCGAAACTGCAGTCATTGAACATCTCGTGTCCGTGGGTGACCACAAGGCCCACTCGTGGGGGAGGACATTCAGGATGACTTCCAGCGCCGCAGCGAGTACACCTCATGGATCACATACATCAGCGTGGCTAGGAAAGCAAATACCTGCAATGGGAAAAGCTATCAGCAAAAGTTAACTTTTTATTACAGCGCATGTTTCCTCGTATTGTGCAACCGCCTCGTAACGTGTTATATTAGTGTTGACTTTTGCCCAGCGGGAGATACTCACATGAAGCAGGGCAGGAATGAGTTTCTCCCATGTCAGGAATGAGTTTCTCCCGTGCCATGTGCTTAGCCTGGTTAAAGATTTGCCCCGAGCCTGCCCTGCAGCCCCCACGTGCCTGTCCCACACCATGGACTCACCACAGCAGCAATGTTCTCCCTATAGATGGTGTAGAGAAGGGTGTCCTTGTAGCCGTAGGTGATGTAGGCTTGAAGCACAGCGGCGCTGAGGTAGAAGAGCGCGGCGGTGCCCTGGCAGAAGGCGTCCTGCGAAGCAAGGGAGGCGCAGTGGGCATTGGAGGGCAACGTGCTCCCCAAGGCCTAGCACGACTCAGAGCAGAGCAGGAGCCAAAGGTGACGCTTTTAGTGGTGACGCTTACCAAGGTGACCCAGGAGCGGCTGCCGCCGTGCGCCCCGCAAAGGTAGAGGCACAGGAGGGTGATGGACATGACGAAGCAGAACACCGAGACGAACATTATCCAACCTTGTATCATGGGATACGTGACCATGGTGGAGGCCACCAGGATCCAGACGAGGCCCCCAAAGATCTGCAAGCCAAAGGGGAGCAACATGTGGCTGAAAGGAGCTGTGCCAAACCTGGCCCACCCACGCAAACAGCGCGGGCCCGTGGGTTAACAGAGACCCTGTGCAAATGCCACCCGAAAAGGAGGGTTCGAAGACAGATAATGCAGTGAGTTTCACTGCCTGAGGTGGGAGAAATAGGGTTGCAGCACCACTGGGAGGACAGGTTTGCGTTGCTGCTCAGGCCACTGGGGTCCTCCACTGTGGGCTGCACAGGGGCTGAGTGAGCTCCAAGCTGCTGGTGAGGTGGTGGTGGGACCTCATCTTCAGCAGGCCCGAGGAGTTGCTATGGGTTGTCCAATAGCATGGGCAGCACGAGAACAGTTGCATCTATCCTGTCCTTTCTCCACCGACCGGCTCCCATGCGAAAGAGCGAGGGCAGGACCCGTAGCCCTGCACCAGCAGTGTCTTTGTGCTGGAATGCACGGCTGGCTTCTGCAACAAACCAACCCAGTTTTTCTGGACGTCTGCAAACTTGGGGCCGCCGCAGCACCATGCAGTGAGGAGCTCCTCAGGAGAACCTGCAGGGCCTGCAGGGTGGTGCTGCCATGGGGACCCATTGCTCCTCACTGGCGGCTCTCAGTGTTGCTGGTGGATTCCCTGAAGGCAAGCGAGCCCTGCTGATGTTAGGATCATGTGGCTGATCAACAAGGCCGGGCTTCACCGCCTTCCAGGTGCTAGCTCCTACAAATCATGGCATTCCCACTTCCTTGGAGGCATTTTGCAAGCAGGAAAGAGGCTTCCCTCTGCTTTATGATACTCAGAAAAATGTCATGTAATTCGCTTCAGCCCAGATTATAGGAGGAAACACCTTACTGCTTTCATAGTGAAAATATGCAAGTTAGATCAAGGACATGGCTGTGACCTTGCAAATCCCTAGAAGGAAAAGGCTCTTACAAAGTGCTGCTTCGTTGGCATGTCCCATCTCAACCAAACACCAACACCTGAACACAAACCCAGGCCCTATAACAACTCCTGCATGGAGACTACATGACTGCATTGCAGATCCCAGGGAAAGCATGCAAATACTGCACTAAAAATCGGCAAAATTGGGGTCAGCTGTGAGGTCAGGCTGGGAACCACCACTTCTTGTTTCCTGCCACCTCCCGTGTCTCTTTGCCACACAATGTGATTTCTCAGTCAGGCAAACACATTTCCCTTAGCTGCCTTGGTTTTGTGGTAGTGTTGTTCAGCCTCTCATTAAAAACGAGCAAAGCAGCAAGAGGCTCCTCTGCAACCACATCCAGCAGGATGGGCAATGCAATCTGAGAAAACCTTCTTTTAAATGGAGCATCTCCTTCACAGTCCAAATCTGACTGTAGCCCTTTTTGGTTTCCCTAGCTTAGCCTGGCTGCTAAATTTAATCCAAAAAGCTCCTCAAATAAGGCAGATGACCAGAACTAAACAGAATTCACAGAATAAATAGGGATTAATCAGCGCAGCCCAACATGGCAATCACCTGTTAAGGCTTCTGGCCTTAACAATTGTCCAAATGCTTGAAATGTCGCTGCAGACCTTCTGCGGGAGACCTTGTGTTTCCCTGAGGGCTGGGACACGTTGTAAATGCTGTGATTCAGGGGAGCCTCCTCCTTTGTACACAGTGGGGAGAGCACAGCAGCACAACCTAGCTGTAAACTGCCCGAGATGGAGATAAAATGCTGAAATCTGACTTTCTGGCATTCCTCCATCCTCCCTCCCAGTGCGCAGGCCCTTTGTACACACATTGCCAAGCCTTTCCTGAACAGAGGATAGTTTGTGGGGTATTTCCTCCCTGTTTTAAGCTGTTGGGCCAAATACCCTGGAAAGAGGAATGACAAGTTGGAGGCATGGAGGGCACTGGAGCAGCTGGGATGGGCTGGGATGAAGGCACAACCTTTCTCTGAGCCTCAGGAATGGCAGTTTAGCCCCATTCCTCTTTGCTTGCTGGCTATTGCTGGGAGGTAGAAGTAAATGGTGTGGGTCCTGGGGAGATAGGCTGGGTGAGGCGTCGGGGAAGATTTTCATGGCAAAGCAATTGCTTTTGGCATGAAATAACATAAGCCCCCTCCTCAGGCCTCGGCTGGATGGCTCAACGCTGGCTGGAGGCAATGTCCAACAAAGCCACTCAGAATGTGGGACAGTCGGGTCTGGAGGGACTACAAGGTGCGAAGGAGCAGCAAGGACCCGTTCCCTCTTCCCCCACGCTCAGCACATCTCCTCGCTCCCCTTCCCCATGGAATTCCCCAGCAGAGCGGGCTGAGGGCAGGCTCGGGGTGAGGCGGGTGCCCCTCGGCGTCGCGGCTCTCGGGCCCCGGCAGCGCAGCGCGGCAGCACGCGGACACTCACGATTTCGGGGATGACGAGCACATCGGGGAAGGTGGTCAGCACCGCCAGGCCGCTGGGCAAGGAGGCGGAGGAGGTGGCCGAGGACATGGCGAGTCTTTCCCGCCGGTGCCTGCCAGCTGTTCTGGCTCTGACTGCTGCGGGCGGCTGCCAAACGCGTTGGCCCTCCTCTCCACCCTCCCTCGCTCCCTCCCTTCTTCCATCCCACCGGCAGGTGAATGTGCCTGCACATTCTGCATACTGCAGGTGCCGCCGAGCTCTGTGCCCGGGGGTTCTCCGTGGCCGCTGGAGCCTGCACCACACGGTGCAGGTGCCAGGGAGGGCTCTGAGTGCAGCTAGCAGCAAACCCCGGGCAGCAGGGCCTGCTGCTGATGGACCTGAGGTGGGTCACTCTGCTGGGAGAGCTCGGCCGGAGGAGAGTCCTGTGTGTCCCTTGGGAGCTCAGCCGGGATCTTGCAGGGGCCACACTGGGAGCAGCCCTCAAGATCCTGCTTCACTGCAGCATCCCCAGCCAGCACTGGAGGCCAGAGGAACTGGGGAGGACGGAGCCCGAACTCTCCCCACTGCTGCCCAGGGAGGGCAGAGTCACAGCAAGGAGCACGAGTGCCTCTCTCTCCCGCAGCACGTTAATAGTTCACTAACCGGGTACAAGAGGCCTCTGTAAATGGGTACTCTGCTTCCCATTAAAAAGGTTTATTTCTGTGATAGTCGCCTAATAAAAGGGGATGATTCTCCTTGTTTCGATCATGTTTCAAAATCAAGAAAAACAACGCAACAACGTAAGTACTGAAAAGACTTCAATAAAGCGGGTATACAATACATAGTGTATATATGCTGATATATGTTTATAACATATAATAAGTTCCGAATTGAAAAGACTTCAATAAAGTGGGTACACAATACATAGTGTATATATGTTGATATATGCTTATATTTATAACATATATTTTATTTATATAAAATTATATACACATATTTATGTACTTTTAATTGTATATATATCATATCCATAATTTATAATAAATGCATACAACATGGTATAATTCAGTGAAACAAATGAACATCAGTTGTACCAAGGAGAATTGGCCCTGGTAGCTATGAAATTTTAACTGTATCAAGCAGTTGCTGGCAGGACAGACTGGAGTTTGGCCCCAGGACACATTGCACGTGTTTTTACATATCTTATCGGCGTTTTACTTAGTATGCTGTTACTATTAGCTGAGATAACATTTATGTGCTTTTGTAACAGTTGGGAACAAAATTATGCTTCTCCAGAGATATGTATCACAATATAATCAGGAGTGTGCGGGATTAATTAAACAGGGTCCGTAAAGATCAAGACCCCTCAGAATGAGGGTATATGTTGCAAGGGGGTGTCTGTGGGATTATAGCTAATGCTCTGTGAGCAGATTAGATTTGCCTATCATCTACTGGAATCTTATGACTCTTAAGTAGTAATGTTTCTACCTTATGCCATTATGATAGGTATTGGCTTATTGTTTTCTGTGCTTTGACTTTTCTGGAGAGCCTGCCACCCTGAACAGGCAGCAGAAATGCAATGGCGAGTCCAAGGAGCGGGGAGCTGGCCTCAACCTCTGGTGCTCCAAGGGACACTGAGGAGCAAGTGCTCCCAGCACGGTGCCTGCCCGGTGTTTTTAACCTGCTTTAGCTTTGGCAGCAGTTTCTCCCATCGACCACACTCTCATTTGTTTTACTTTGGGTGAGCTTCACGCGGGACCACCACGGGACTGCTGTAACGGGTGGTTGGTTATTCCCTGCTGCATGGGATTGCTAACAGCTCTACCACAACCAGGCATTGAGAAATGCAGAGCTGAGGGGAGATAGGTGAAGCGTATTAGTGAGCACAGAAAAAGAAGAAACCAGGCACACGAACATCGCATTCGCCCTGGCAAAGAGCTCTAGGCGCTGCCAGCCCACCATGATGAAAACCCCAACATCGCCGCAAGAAGACAACGTCCAAGCTGGGGACACGGAGCAGCAACAGTCGCCTCGCACATCCCGCCTAACGGCGCGGGACTAAACGGCATGGGCGCGCCCTCGCCAGGCCAGGGGGGCGGCGCGAAATGGCGGCGGGGGCGGCGCGAAATGGCGGCGGGCCGCCATGGCGCGCCCCGAGCGCTACTTCTGCACGGCGGGCCGCGGCATGGAGCCCTTCGTGGCGCGGGAGGTGCGGGCGCGGCTCGGCGCCACGGAGGTGAGCAGGGGCGGGCGGCAGCGGCCGGCCGCAGGTCGCCTCAGCGCCGCCGGGGTGAGGGAGAAGGTGGAGGAGGCGCGCGGGAGCGTGCGGTGGCGCTGCAGAGCCGCTCCAGCAGCTCGTGGCAAGCCGCTTTCCTCCTTATTTATTTATTTTTCTCGCTCTCATTTTTTTTTTCCTCCCTCTTTTTGCTTTGTTTTGTTGTTGTTCCATTTGTTGCCGTTGTCTCCGCGCTCCCGTGGCCTCCCGTCCCGTAGGTGGACTACGCTTCGGGGAAGGTGTTCTTCTCCGCCCAGGCAGAGCTGCGTGACCTGAGGGAGCTCAAGTCCGGGGAGCGGTTGTTTCTGCTGCTGAAGAGACGTGCCCCCCTGCACCTCTCTAGACATAAAGGTATTGTTCTCATGGAGAATAAGCAGTGTCTTGTCTTCAAAGGCTCCCCTGGATTTTTATGTTTTCTTTGTGCCAAAGACAGCCAGGAGAAAGCTCAGAAAAAAGCCGTTTTAAATGGCTAATCGTGTTAGTTTGTCTGTTGCTGGTGCTGTGTGTACAACCCCACCTTCACAAAATGGTCGAGGCTGGAAGGGACCTCAGGATCACCCAGTCCAACCCCCTGCTCCAGTGGGGACACCCAGAGCATCCAGACAGATTTTGAAGATCTCCGGAGAAGGAGTCTCCACAGTCTCTCTGAACAACCTGTTCCAGGACTCTGTCACCCCCGATAACCTTCACCTAAAAAAGCTTCTAAAACTCAAATTCAGCTCAAGACCCCAGGGACATATTATGTTTTCCATACAAGCAAGCAGACCCTTGTGGGTGTCCTGAGTCATATAACAGATTTTGGCCACATTTTTTTTTGTAAATTTAAGTCCTTCGAGTTAAAATATTGTCTCAGTGTTGGAGAAGAGAGATGAATGTCCATGTGCTGGTGGCTTTTTATCTCTGATACAGTCTTTAATTTCAAGAATCTATGAACTCTAAAGTATAAAGTGAGAAGTAGGAGCATCTAAACTCTCT
Organism: Rhynchotus rufescens; assembly: GCA_032273925.1. Taxonomy (NCBI): domain Eukaryota; kingdom Metazoa; phylum Chordata; class Aves; order Tinamiformes; family Tinamidae; genus Rhynchotus; species Rhynchotus rufescens. Next base: position 19,201 of record JAVCKT010120901.1, read on the forward strand.
TTACTTGACCAGCTTGTAAGTTTTTACATGAATTGTCTTATATATTCCTAGTGTTATATTCCCTTTTACCGTATATAAGTCAACAGGACTGTGCATAGGTGAAAACTTAGGCGTGCATGAGGGGCTCCAGGTTTGAAGGAGATGAGCATATTCAACTTTTATTATAAGTTTATTCATTTATACAGTAAACCTAAATGATTTGTGTTTGTGTCTCTTTTCTATCTGGGAAAGTGTCTGATGTCTCTAACCCTGGACTGAGTGCTTTATGGGGAGGGTGACATGGTGGGCTAGTCCCCAGTCTCCAGGAAGGAGTCTAGAAGTGGTGTAGTCTTCTGGTATTGCTGAATTTCTACAAATATTCAAATTCCAAACTTGCAAAACTTAGTCATGGTTCGACAGAGTCTGCATTGAACTGTTACGTGCCTGTCTGTTGATGGGATACATGAGCATTGGGGAGCTCAGTAGCGTTTAATCTGTAGTGCTGCAGTTCCCGGGTTCAAATGTTAATGAAGTTGAAACACTGTGAGCATCTGCTATCAGGAAAATAAAATGCTGAGATTAAACTAATTAACCTGAAAGTTCTTTTTCTTACAGGGAAAGCATTGCATGAAATTAAAAGTCTTGTCACTGAGGAACCAAGGAACTGGCTTGATATTATCTCTATTTGGAAAAATCTTTGTGGACACAAGGAGGAAAAGGATCATGTCTCTCAAGAAAATCCTTTGCCTCTCAAGAGAAAACCAGAAGAAGAGGTGAATATTGCAGCTAAACGACAGAAGACAGATACTGTTTCTGAGGAGTGTCAAGCAGGAGCTGAGAAGAGCTGCTTGGTGACAAAGAGTGATGGGGACTTGGGGACTGAAAGCCAGACTTGTAGAGAAGAACCTTCCCAAAGCAGCGAAGAGAAAGACGTTGATAATGAGAAACACAGCTTCAGTTTCAGAGTTTCTTGTCGCTGTAGCGGAGCAATTGCCAAAATACTTACTTCACAGGTATACTAAATTATCTGTGTTTTGAAACAAATTAGCGAAGGCGGAAGGAAACGTGTAGTTTATTTGCAATTTAAATTGTGCTATATGTTCTGGAATCTGTTTGTGTATTTTCTCCAAAAGAATGTAAACTGCTTTACTTTTGGCAAATAGAAACGCGAGCAGTGGTGTTCAGTTTGAGGTGAGATATTACCCTGAATGGTTTTCATAGCAGTATTTCCTGCTGAGAATAGGTGGATGATGTTTAGGTAGAGGTAGCTGGACCTGTGAAAGCTGATGCAGTCTTGGGAGCAACCATCTAGCACATCGTGCCTACCTGAGGAACCCTTTCAAAGGCTTCAGAGCCAACTCCTCTCATTTGTGCATGGTAGTGTAACAAGGTGCAACGGCTGTGCATGGCGTCTTGAGAAGTACAAGCTTGTGTGGGGCTTTTTGAGGGAAAAACACATTCTCCCGAAGGGTAGTGCAGCTCTGGGACCACCTACCCAGGGGTAGGTCTTTGTCACTGAAAATAAGTATTTTA
>JAVCKT010120988.1:9683-20701 GCA_032273925.1 Rhynchotus rufescens
GTCGTCTTTTCTTTTTTTTTTTTCTTTTTTTTTTCTTTTTCTTTTTTTTAAAGCGTTAGCTGGCAATATTAGTGTGATGAGCTAACCAGAAGGCCATGAAATCGATATACCACTGTGGTTTTTTTCTGCCTTCTTCCACAAGATGGCATTAGTAGAGGCATAGAGCCTCTACCCATGTCCAGCTCCGGCAGCTCAGTCTATCCTAAATTCTAAATGAAGTACCTTGAAAAGAACTTCAACACCGCTGCCTCTCAGGCAAGAAAGAGAATTGCTTCAGAGTCCCATTCTTCCCTTGGTCTACATCCCACTTCAGCATCACTTCAGAGCCTGGGTAAATGTAAAAGCAGCAAGTCAACAGCCTTCAGTCTTCTCTGGAAGATAAACAGCCTGTGTTTGAAGAGATATTAAACCAAGACCAACAGAAGATGAGCTAAAAATGCATTTAAAGCACAGCTCTGGCACAATTATGCAAAAAGCACAAAAGAGAAAGAGGGAAAAAGAATGGATATTCTGTAGGACATCTGAGTAAATTTTCAGAACAAATGACTAAAAAAAAAAAAAAAAAAGGACAAAAGGACATGACCCTCTCAAACAGGGCTGTTGAAACCACCAAGGCTCAGCAAGCAGAGTGGATGTTTTATGGCAATTAAAAGTGATTTGGTTGAACCTGCAAGCATGGAATATATCCAGTATATACACTGTGTATTTATGTAGAACTGTGCATCTGAAGCTACTCAGGATTTGGAACTCATTGGCATTACTCTTGATCCCTATCACCCGAAGAGAGCAACTGTTTCCAACTAATAAAAATTCTAGTTTGCCTTAAAAAATAAGAGATTGCCTTTTATCTTTATAGTGTTTTACTTTCCCTACTCGCAGAACTCAAAACTAATAATCTCCTTTCATTTGGTTTGAAGTCAGCCTTACTGCTGACTTTTTTTCCCCCCCCCCCCAATACTAAAAGATCAAACAGGGCCTGCAACAAATATTTGCAGTTTGCTTAGATGTGGATCAGCTGGACGTTTTCCAAATCTAATTTAATCTAAAATCTCCCGTTGTTCTCCAGTGTACATGCCAGGCATGCATTCAGGTGGATAATGTTGTCCGCTAAGTACATGCTGATCTTTCGAGATGCATTTTAACAGTGTGCTGAGGATTCTGGCCTGTTGTACTACAAGGCAAATGATCTGGATACACGCAATCTCCTCCAACTGTGCATAGTCACTGCTCTGTATCTCCTGTCTTCTGGACTGCAAAGAGACATTGCAATCATCTGCACATGGAAAAAGCATATTGTTTCTTTTTTTGAATGGTATTCAGATTGGGGAAAGTAATTTAAAATGACAAAACTGCCTATACAAATGTTTCTCTCCATTCTGTGCAGACTCTTCCCTAGATTTGGTACTATGGCCAAATCTAGAATGAGTGTTTGCATCTCAGTTTGACCTAGGACTGTGGCTTTGAGGACCTCTAATGACAGAGCCTTCACATGGCAGCATCCTACAGGCTGCTTATCCTTCTTTTTCCTGTTCCCACTTTTCAAGTGCATATTTAACAGCTGCAGTGGTGTGCATCTCATTTTCCACCACAGATGATAGTTTCTAACAGCTGAAGAAGCAGACATTAACTGGTATCAAACACTGGGATGCAGTCAGCTGCTCATGCAAGTCCATAGCAAGTATCTCAAAGGCAGTGTTATGGTCTTTTCTACTTTTTTCCCTATAGCTGCAGATATGTAATTGCTCAACTTTTGAGTGTCTAGTAGCATTCCTGAAGAACCATGAACCATGATTGCTTGCTCTAGTACTGCTGGCATTGGCACTAAAGGGGCCTCATTCAGCAGCCCTGCAGCCTAACATTGCTTTAAGTTGTCAAATTCTCAGTGTTTCCCCTGTCTGTTTAGTTGATTTACAGGCACCTTGGATGCCTACCGGCCCTCAGCTAAAAGTCAGGGGGCTTTTAGCCATAATTTTAGAACCATTAGAACCACAGAACCATTTAGAACCATAATTTTAGAACCATTTTATTGTCTTGCTATTCCTCTGGACACAATTCTTTCCTGAAGATGCTGAGCATATAATACAAGGCTATTATTCACAGTATGCTAAAACTTGCATAATTTAAGTATGATATTTAATATATTTCTACTGAATGCAGGTCTCGAATAAACAGTTGCCTAAAGCAACCCGTGGGAAATGTCATGTGAGCTGGATACCTAATCACCCTGTTTACCTCCTTGTACCGTGCTGGCAGGCTGGACGCTTTGCTGATGCTACCTATGCAAAGGGCTTTTATTGCACTGCTTAGACTGACATTGCATCATCTCATACAGGGAGAGTTTAAAACAGGCTTGTGATTACAAGGGCTAGCTATGTGTGCTGCTGCTTTTTGTCCCTCTGATGAGAAAACTGGTAGGAAATCAAAGAACAGGGGAGAAAGGAGATGCTCCTCTCCATGAGCTGCTTCATCAGAAATGGATGAGCTGCTTGAAAAGAGGAAAAATAAATGCAATCTACTACTATTTTGCATAGTGTCTATGGGTGGAAGATGCTGTATAAATATTCCTCCTGTGGAAAATAATATTTCAGAAGTAAAATGCCTCGATTAAAAGAAGAAAAAACAAACCACAAAACCAAAAATGTAAGAAGTAATTCTGCTCCAGCCCAGAAAAGGAATAGATCTTTCCTCTCTCCAGTTTCTCTCATTCTCACCACTAATAAACCCATATTTCATCAGAGAATGCCTTAGCTCCCACAGGATTCTATCAAAATGATTAGCTATTGACAGAAGATAATAGCTCTTGTTTCCTTGTGCAAACTGTAGATAGTGATATTGTGCAGCACATGCTATGATAACAAAAAATGCTGGAGTTTTTTAGTAATATCTTTTCATTACCTAACATGTCCTGCTATTTTCATTATAGAACTTATATCTCTGAATCTCTAAGCTTTAATCAGGAGGATGCATGCTAATAAATGAATAAATGATTTTTTAAGGAAAAAAAGCAGGTTAAGGATAGTTTGAAAAGCTATGAGGTTATTTTAGTGCTTTTTTCATTTATTTATAACTATAAAATATAAAACTTAAAGCCTGTACCCGTATCTAGTTGTTTTTCTACTCCCAACATTCATTCTATTTTTACCTCGTTTGTTTATGTGCTTAGACCTGCTCCTGTAAGCAGGTCATTTGGTTCTTGTTTCTGTCATAGCTCAGTTTGCTGTCATTTACCTGTGTACTTGTGATTAACCAAGATGCCCAAATTAGCTATTTCATAAATAAGAAAAAATATTCAGAGAAATAAAACAACACAAAGGGAATTTGTGTAGTTTTGGAGATAGGATGGGTTGAGGGAGTAACTGCTAAGTCCCCAAATGAGTCAGATCGGTCTGTTAGGAATTTGCAAAAACACATGAATCCTCAATTACAGTTGTGAATTCAGAAGGGTTTTTCTGGTAGGCAATCAATTCCTGCATGTCTGCAGTTCTAGTGATTCACGTGTTAAGCCTTTATTGCATTGTCTTGAATTCAGGGAAGGCTCCAGTATTTAAAAAAAAATAATCTGGCACAGGAAGTTCAGCTTCCTCTCCAGATTTCCCTCCTCCAACGCCTTATATGCAGAGCAGCAGGAAATGCATTTAAGCCTTGCCTATGCTGAGTGAAAACTTATAGAACTGTTAACGTTTACACCCAAAACCTTCAGCTGAACTGTTCAAGATAGGCAGCATTGTTGCTTAAGAAGACTAAGTCATTAATAATGACAGGACTTAATCCCCAAAATACCCTGAATTGTGAAGTCCCTTTGTAACCATATACTAAATTGGACCTAGTCCCTAAACCAAAAATGATCAAAACAGGAGATAAAGATTACTATTACTGCCTTTCAATCCCATTTCTTAGGAGAGTTTGACAAAACTCTGATTGATAACTGGGAATTTTCTCATAAGACAAATCTGCCACAATTGCAAAGGAAAACCGTGGCAAATCAGGTCCCCATCAAGTCAATGCCTAAACTCTCACTAATTTTAATTGGGCTAATTCTGATACCTAGATTCTATCTAGATTCCAGTGTCCTTTAAAAACAACTTAACAGGCTCTAGTCTGAGTCAGTCAGGTACAGCTTTAAATCAGGCTGAAACAGGTACAAAAAATGTGGCATGACACAGATGCAGCTTATTCTGCTTTCTGTTTTGGGGCTTTTTTGTTGAAATATCTCTGGAAAGTGTAGCTGTGTTGCTTGTGCTCCACCACACGGTGGTGGCAATCCCTACAAGAGTACTGGTATAACAAAAGCTGCTTGCTGTATTTTCAGAGTGGATGGGAGCTAGCTCTATTGAGCAGAGTTTATTCCATCACCAGATCTTCAGACCAGAACGTGTTGTACTGGTTAAAGGAACACTGGCAGAAGTGAGTTCATAGATCTCATTTTAGCTCTAGCACAGGTGAGTAAATGTGGTAATGAAAATAATGTACCCCACACAGATGGGGTAGAATACTGTCCTAGAACCACATCAACAGTTATGAACATGCTGCCTTGCACAAGACTGGCACAAAGTCAATGTCAGAAAACTTTATTCTGAATTTCCACAATTGTAAAAAAGGAAGTCACCTCAGTGCCAAATGCCACTGTTTGCATCAGCAGGTAGTGAGTTTTTAAAATCCATGCCACATCACCAACCTACACATGCACATGTACAAGAAAAAAAAGAATAACTGAGTATCAGGCGAACTGTGAAGGCTCACACTAACAAAGCAATAAATAATAAATAGCAATTAATAAATAATAAATAGCAATAGAGTCAATACCAAATGTCAAAAGGTAATGTTGTATTTAGATACGTATCTGATGACTAGAGCACATTAGTAAACCACATAGTGCCCTTAGCTTAGACCTCAACATTCATTTTGGCAATGGAGGAAGGTTTTATGAAAAGTACCGAAAAAGTCATTCATCTTTATTGTATTCTATCTAGCTCTTATATTGATTCAAGTCTCAATATTACAACAACGGAAGATGCAGAAAATGAAACTGATCAGTTTGATCATAAATACAAATGAAATGCAAAAAGGCAAGCTATCATTTTAAACAGTGAGAAGTACAATCACTTTTAAAAATTCTAATACTTTAAAGTGTTACTGATAAGAATTGCTTTACTATTTTTTCTTTCAAATGTTCTTTTTAAATCACTTGCCTGGTCATTTAGCTTTAGCTACATTCTGATGATAGCTCATAATCCACAGAACTATGAAGTTATTTTGTTGAATTAAGAGATGAACAGCATATGGATGGGCCAGTGACTCAGATGCTGAACCTTTTTGAGTAAGCCCTAAGCCTTTCAAGACACGTTGAAGTTGGTGGGAATTTTCCTTACTTGAAGGTTTATATCCATAACCTCAAAATAAGTCACATCAACAATTATCTAGATTGTTCTGCTCTGTTATATTCCCAGTGCAAATCCCTACTGGTACCACTGTGGTGGAAGTCACAAAAGACACAATGGTCTTTATGTTTCATTGGATTAGCATGATGCACAGCAGTAGTATAACAGCATAACTCACCCTAAACACATACAGGCAATACTATAGCTCTGCTGCTCAGCTTTGGTAGGTAAGAGATTTGTCAGCATGTTAACTCGTAGTGTAGCATAAAACCTGCTTTCCAGCTGTTACAATTCTCAAGCACAAATGAATTTAATGAAGCACTGAAATTCCGTGCACAATAATCACCTAAAAATGAATTTATTATCAAATCTGAAACTAGTCTGTTCAGTTAATTGAAAAGAAAAAGCTTTTGGAAAAATAAGTAACTAATCAGACTGCTTGTTTGTGGGTTTCCTTCTTAGTTTTTTTGTTTGCCCGTGGAGGCCTATTATTGTTGGGAAAGTGGGGGAGGAGGCTGTTAGTTTTAGCTGGTTCTTTTCAATTTATTCCTTGACCTTTTAGAAATTCTTAGTCTAGATCTATTTATGTTTTAGGGTTTGTCAAAATATTTTCCATTTTTTGGTCAATAAATATTTCTTGTTCAATTAAAAAACTATATGTAGAGGGGCTTAACTTTTGCATTATATTGAATTGTCTTTGCATTAAAAGTCAATTTTGCTCACTATTTATTTACTAAAGTGTTAGTGTCTTCCAAAGAGACAAATTTCCTACAGGCTATGAATTCTTGGGGATAGAACATGTAGTCATTTGTTGCAATTCTTTCTTCTTTAGAAGCAGCTGAAGAAAAGCTAGATATGGGTGCTGTATGCTAGCACTTCAATTCCTCCAGCTTTTGGGTATTTTTTAACTCAAATCTGTAAAGAAACATTGTCCCTTCTGCCTCCCCTGTGATCATCATGAATTCCTCACACTAAATCCTCCTGCTCCAGTGCATGAGGAAATCCAATGTGCAGGTCTCAGAATCTCTGCATCATTTAGGCTGCTTAGGTTGTGCTTCAATGCACTCTTAGAACCAATTCTTTACATTTCCCATGCAATGCTTTCCCATTTAAGATTGGTGCAGGGGGGAGTTCACATTCCTAAACCCACATACCATGGGATCTGTTGCCTAAGGATTCTTATTGGTCCTCTCTCTACTTTATGCCCTGCCCTATTATTTAACAAATCTATATTTTCAGTCCCTAAAGCTATTTAGGCTACTTAAACAACGGCCTACCTGATAACATTGTCTTACAGTTTATGAAGAACTCCTATACACATTATGTAATAGTCACACTTTTTTTTTTTTCTGGAATTACTTAAATGTCAAATTAGCATACTTCTTTGTTCTTCATTGATTTCTCTTTTGCTGGAAGAACAGTGTGGTTGGGCTAAATTCAGCTGCCAAATTTGCTTCATGCGAATGATGGAAGTCTACTGATTTCAGACTGTCTTTCATCACTGTATTTTTCTAGGGCCCAGTAAATTTTTTCAAATAAATGCTCACTTTTGAAGTAAGGGAGATAACTATCATTAAATCTTGACCTACTGAATATTGACAGTGGTACAAATCCCCCTACTCAACTACATTTATGTATTTTTTGTGTTTCTGGATTCTGGAACCCTTAGCAACATGGAAGCTACACTGCAACCGCAGCAATGAAGTGAGACTTAGCTCTTTGAAGGACTAGCACCCTCATCGTAATTACAACATGTTTGGTAGCCGCTTCCATGTGACATCTGTGGCCACTTGAAATCATTCTGCTAAGGATGAAAGAATGTTCCATGGGAACCCGACAGGGAGCGAGATAAGCAAATCCTCTTTTGCATGGGAGGTAATTCCCACAGGCAAACTTCACTGCAGGTCTGATGCATCAGACATCATGGAAATTTTAGTAGGCTGAATTCTCTGCATGGATTCTAAATTCTCAACATCTCCAGGGTACCAGTTGTTTTTCTGTTAGTTGTTCAAAGAGACAATGGTCCCCTTGAGAAAAAGTCTCCTTAAAGGAGAAAATATTAGGCATTAAACTTTACTCAACTGCTTAATATGAATTCATGAAATTGAAATGGTACTGAAAAGACTATTTTAGAGGAAAACCTAGAGGTTTGCATTTGATTGTGTTGTGTGTAAATTTATTTATACACATGGTAGCAATGCTATTTATAAGCAAAAATAAATTACTTCCTAAGAAATGAGCAGAACACTGACAAAACATTCAACAAAATATTAATATAGTATGTTTCTAAACAATATGTAATGGCAATTTCACTTGCAAATAAAACTCCTGTAAACTAATTTATGCTTTGAGGACCACATTAGGCCCTTGCTCTTCTTGTTTAACAAGAACACCTTCTCTCAGGACTATGCAATATCCCTCCTTTTTGTTGTTGTTTTTTAACAAGTTTTCCTATTCCTGCAGTCCAGGAAAAGAGAAAACTGTCTTTAACATTTTATACTGGAAAAGATTTGATATTGGATGCCTCCAAAAATAATGCAGTAATCATTAGGTGTGTGCGTGTGTAGGAGGGTTGGACTAGATGATCTTTAAAGGTCTCTTCCAACCTTAAAGATTCCACGATTCTATGATTAAATAAGTAATTATATTAAAGGATTTTTGATAGGTATTTTCAGGGGCTTTGTCTCTCCAATACTTAGCTAAAAATACAGCAGCAAAAAAAAACTCAATTTAAATTTAAAACAAATAATAAAAACATACAAAATAATTTAAACACGAAGTTTGCTAAGTTTTCAAAAGATATTAGATGACATGGCTACCTGTGATATTAGCCATTGTACTCAGCAGTTTAACTGCACCCTTCCAGACCTGTTTTAAAAATGCAGCAGAATCGATTTGTCCAGTTAGATTTACAGACAGAGAGAACAAAAAAGCACAGACCCTCCACCCTGTAATTGGTCCCTTCCAAATGTCCCAACTTTCTTTATACTGACATTTAACTATGTATCATTCAAATTTTTCACTGGAGAGCAAGAAATAATTAAGTTCCTGGATTAGAAGCAGGAACTACTTCAACAGTCATATTTATACAGAATAGGTGTGGCAAAAGTATTGGCTGTCACATATAACTGTGTTTATTCTGTCCAACTTTCTTAGACAAATTCTATACACTTAAAGAGGTGGCAGAGCACAGACCTGCAGAGAGAAATGACCCTTTAGTGCTCAAAAAAGAGTGAATAGAAAGAAAAAGAGAGACTGAGATTCCTGGTAAAGGATAAGATCTGATTGCTTACTTTAAAAATGGTGGGATTGAGTTTTGCATTACCAGAAGCATAGAAGACAATTTTAAAGCAGACTTAAGTATCTTTGTGACAAAGCACATGAACTTGTTTATTATGATGTAGTTAGTTCACATAATGAATCTTCTTGCCTAATAACAAAATTTCATTGCCACTATTCTGTTGAACAACCAAAATATGAGTATTTGTTAGGAGCATCAGAACTTTATTTCACTGCATTCCACAGATTTCTACTAGACCATCCAGTGTTGGCTGAAAATTTTCCACAAAACCTTACGAAGCCTTATGAATTCTTCCTTAGTAAAACAAGATGCTTTTAAAATTCTCTTTGTACCATTCCTTCACTGAATTTAGGTGGTCAATCTTCTCAAACCCCCATGCACCAGAAAATGGCATTTTATCTTTTTTCTATATAAAATCTTTCCATAAAAGTGATGGTACAGCTCGCCTACTCTTAGACTCTCTTTCTCTTAGACCTTCTGACCTAAATACTGCATAACTGCTTTCAAATATCTAGAATTTTTGTAAGTATCTAATAAACTTGATGGTGTGTTCCTTAAGCAGTTATATTTAATCAATAGTTTATAGACAGAAATGGAATTTAGCCCCAATCTCAAGAATATTTACATACATCCCCAACGTGCATGCAAGTTATTCAGTTGATTTTAATGGGATAGTCCCTCTTCATGATGCATGTCTCAAGCATATTTCTCTGCAGGACTGGAGCACAATTTATTCCCCCATGGTGAATAGAATAGAATAGAAGCAAGTTAGGACTATAATTAAAGAATCCTTGATTCTAATTCCAGCAAATTTCTTATTTATAAATCTCAGGGAAAAAAAAAAACAAAAACAAATAAACAAAAAACACTTACGCATAGGATATAAAGCATTTAAAAACACACACTGGATTATTATGTAACAAAAACCTAACCACAGAAGAATCTAAGAGTTATTCTTAACAGACAACCTAAATCACTTGTAATAGCTCACCCGCTTTGTCTAATTGACAAACTTATTCTTCCCCTTACTAACTACAGGTAACCACAGCTATCTCCCTAAGTGCATGATGGCTAGTAATTGGTGCTTTAAATTCTGGAGAAGCAAGTAGCTGCTGTAGAAACAGTTTGCAAGATTTTTTTTTTGGGGGGGGGGGGGCAAGGGGAGGGAGTATTTGCCTGTAGCTTTTATACGTTATTATACCATATTCTTTTCAGGCAGATGTTTTAACTATTCCCTCCCAAACTTTCCCTCATTTGCTTTTGTCTCTCCCCTTTCTACTTTTTTTTTCTTTTGTGTGTGTGTGTGTCAGTAAGCTCTTGTAATTTGAGTTAAACTATGAAAAAAAAACAGAAAAAGGAATTTAGAGCTCTTGATAAGGGAAAGTGGTGTATCACTGTCTACTTACTTCATTAAGTACTGAAGCTTTAGTCTGAGTGCTGATGTGAAAGGATTCTGTCTTGGTAACACCTGCCCTGGCTTATGGGAGGTCCAGTCTGTAAAAAAAAAAGTTTTTTTTTTTTCCCCCCTTTTTCTTTTAAATGTTGTTTTGTTTGATTTGCTCAATTCTGCACAATGCTCAATGCTTCCCAGAACAAGGGTGGATTCTTATCTTGTAAGCAGAATTTGAAAATAGGCTTCTGGAAACTTTAGTTGTGTAAAAATTCTTACAGAAAAGAAGGGAAAAAAAAAAAAAATGAGAGAAAAAAAAAAGCCCAAGGTGGGAGCCCACTGAACTGTCACCAATCCTCAAGTTCCTGACGTAAAATGGTAACATGGAGGAACTTCCTTTCTGATTTTCTTACTAGCAGTTAATTTTAGGCCTTAGCACCTCCCTCCACACACAAACCCTTTTTTTGTACCAAACTGGCCAGAATTTCCCTCAAATGCTTAGATTCGCTATTGTCTCACCGCTGAGGTAACGACATCTTCTCTTCCTCCAAACGCGGCTTAAATCTAGCTACGTAATTTATCTGCGGGGAGGGGGCCTGATTTCGCTTCTTTTCGAGTATTATTTCACTTTTTCAGGTGGAACGCTTGCCTGTAGGCGCTCACGGAGGCTGCGCCGAGGCGGCGCGGGTGCGGCCAGGGCCCTCGCCCTTTGTTCGCGCTCCGCGGCAGGAAGGGCCCAGCACCGGGGCCGAGCGAGCGCGCCAAGGGGCGGGCGGAGGAAGACGGACAGCGGCCCTCGTCCCCCTTCCTGCCGCCCGAGCGCCTCTGCGCCGCCCGCCACCAAGGGCGTTGCCTCCCCGCGCGCCTCTTCGCGTGCGCGCGGCGGCGAAGCGGCCCCCGAGGCCCGCGCAGCGGCGGCTCCCCCCGCGGAGGCAGCGGCGCCCGCAGC
>JAVCKT010121079.1:0-20676 GCA_032273925.1 Rhynchotus rufescens
CTTTATTCTACTAGCATTTGGAGCCGTTGGCGGAAAAGAACCACTTCCTTTGAGGAACAGGCAAATACAGAGGCATGGATGCCAAGAAGCTTGTTTGGGGAAATCAGCTGCAGATATGCAAAAGCATTCCCACTGATATTTTCCTACAGGACCCGAGAATAGCATTGCAACCTTCATTTGTATAATACGAGTAGTGAGAGGAAATGGAAGCGGGAAACAAAGGCCGTTTGCAGATGGGGAGACTGGAAAGGCAGCTCTGGGGGAGGGCTGTCCCAGCAGCAGCAGCAGCAGCGCACATCTGGCTGTGATCTGATCAGTGCAATAGCTGTGAGCTGAGCTGGGCTTAAGTGCTGCGGGACCGAACGAACTTCAAAGAAAAGCTGCCATCTAGATCAGATTAAACTCTATGATCTCGTTAGAGTTATGAAATCCACGTAGAGACACGACGTAGCCGAGCCTGACAAAATGAAGTTGTAGTTTATGAGTCAGTAGAAAGCAGGCTCATAGCCCCCAGAAACCAATGGAAAAGGTGATTTTCTGTCACAGAAAAAAAGCTTTTGCAATGACCACAGCTCAGATCAGGACCCTCATTAATTTGATCCTTCTACTTGATGATTGTATTTTACCTTTTACTTCACATTTATCATGCATCTTTTGTTTTAAATCTTTCATACTTGAAAGCCAATGAATTAAACAAAACACTCACTTTTGTGGGAACATTTTGGCATATTTATCTACTGACAAGTACAGGAGAATTGTATCAATTATACTGATGGAAAATTGCTATTCAGCACCTGACTATTAAAAATAATCTGCTGCTTGCAGCTCACATGATGTTGCTAACTTGTTGAGACTGCTGTTAGTGAAAATTAATAATTTTTTTGGCACATGATAAGAGGAGTAAGGGGAAATAATGTGCATAAAGGCATGACTTTCTGAGGCCACATGTTACCCATCCAAATTAACACAGTGAGATATGAGAAAAAGAAAACCTCACAGCTATGGGAAGGATGGACAAGTGGCTCCCAAGAAGAGGCTGCAGACGTCCTGGGTCTCCAAGGGCCATGGTGGAGTGGAGCACAGGCCGGGAGATGTTGCTGTCCTCACACCTTCTCCTTTCTTTCTATGTAATTTCATAAGTTCTGGGCATTAAATTAGCCGCAATTATCAGACCCATGCCAGCTTGCTCATGATGAGAGTCATTGATTCAATGCAAACACAACTGCCAGAAAAACATTAAACACACACATACATGTCTCGAGCTGCCCTCTTTGAACAACACTCTTAAGTCTTCGACTAAATTTGCACTATCAATATTACATAGCACAAATGGGTTTGCAAAAGTGATACCTGAACATTTGCTTTTTAAACAAAATATTTCCCACTTTTCCTAATGTGGTAATGGAACGGAAAAGCAGATTTACTCGCTGCCTTATAATCAGAGCATGCTCTCACTGAGGCTAAGAGCAGAGCCCAGAGCTGCTCTGAAAAGTCATTTATGGTGTGCTAATCCTCAGGCTGAAGCTGTCTGAGGAGAACAGAGGATGACGATGGCACTGCTGATATTTAATTACATCACCTCCCATTGTTAATTAAGACAAGTAAACTTTTTGTTTGCAGACAAGGGGATAACATGGTAGAAGCAAAGATAAGAATTAAAAAATAATTCTCCAGCAGCCTTCAGGACAGACTTGTATATGCTAGTTGAAAGATGCTAGGAATATATATTTTTTTCCTCTTGGATCGTGCATTTGTGGAGCTGCTGGTTCTGATCTCCAAAGCAGACCTGCACCTTTTAAGTAGTGTCGTCATCTTTCTGGAATAAACTTCTTGTTTGATGTCAAGTACTGAAGTTCCCAACATTTTTGCTGCAGAAGATGTCAGTTAGTTCACATGCATTTGTTGGCAGTCGAGAGTGATCTGCATATACCATCCAAACCTGGAATAATTTGAAGTTTGAAGTACTCCAGGCGCTTATAAAGCCACAGCAATTCTGCAGTGTTGACTTCGCAGTATTACACCTGGGGGGCTTTTTAGATTTTTAGTAGTGATTGAAATGACAAGCCGCAGCCTATGGGAGCAAGAAGAGGTTGGACCAGATCCAGACTGAGCCTAGAGATATTTGAATGTGAGCAATTACATTTAAAATGTCATTTTTTTACTATAGTTCTCATTTTTATGAAGAAAGAGTAAGTGTCAAAAGTCTTTTCAAGCCCTGTATTGTACTTTCATCCTGGTTCTTCTGAAGCCTCATAATTAAGAGTCTTTAAAACCCAAGAATATTTTATTATCTCCACACAGGTAGCAACCTGTTATTGCAGAAACCAAATGCATCTCAGTAACAACTTGCTTTTAGCTATAGCTCACTTAAACAGCTTTCACCTCATAGAAAAGCTGCTCGAGCAGCAGCTGCCCACAGCAATCTCATTCCATCCTGACATTTGCTAGGGACAGACAAGAGCATCTTCCGCTGCAGCAGTGCCCGAGATGCATCTGAGCTCTACCCAGGGAAAGGAGAACTTCAAACATGATGAGAGCCACCAAAAAGGCCACATCCCTTTCTTTGACATGAGCTTTCCAACCTGCTTTTGACTCGCAGGACCCCAAGTCCTTCTACTGTACCACACTCCTGGAGGGACCATCACCATCTTGTACCTACAGAAGCCTGCTGGACACCATCCCTCCCCAACACCACCACTGGTTAAGGGTGGTTTAAGCCCAGCCTTTCCTTCTGGAACATCCTAGCAATGTAAAGCAATAGAGATACCCTCTCTTGAAAGCTAGGGTGGCATTCTGCTCTCCTGCCCATTGACCTTGCAGGCACCTGGTGCTGCTGTCCAGCATCTCTCCTTTGGACCTTTGGATAAAAGTTACCTATCACACTGCTCAAGGACAACAGGTCGCACTCATCCTTAAGACTCAGGCTCTTCATTACTTCATGATTTTTGCAGTGGGAAGGTCCTTACCTCAGGAAGCACCAGCAGCTCTCAGGTCAGCAAGAGTAATTGTTTTTCCAAGTCCATTTCTTAGCTGGTTCCTAGGTCATGACAGCCCATTTTGCTCATCTCCTGAACCTTCTCTCTTCTCAATCTCAACAGCTTCTCCTAAGAGTTATTGGTGAGGGCATTTTAGAGACTAAATGGACACCACCTGGTCCCATTTTTGGCCTATGTAGGTGAGACACAAAGCAGCACAGCTGGGCAGGCACTGATTAGGCCAAGCTACAAGGCAGCTCAGGGTCAGCTCTCCCAGCCTTGAAGAAAAGAGCCCCTTTCCTAAAGCAGTATTAGAGCCAAGGAAATTGTAACAAGATTAAAGAAGTCTATACACAATTTAGCCTAAAACAGGAATTTAGTTGACAGAGCTAAACAGTAATGTAAAAGCACTTTTCTTTGAATAAGAAAAGTGTATACAGTAGAGAGACAAATACAGACCCTGAAAGAAGTAAACAGTTAAAGATTTTCTACACTTTCTCCTTGCCCTTACACTATTTCCATCCCCAGTAAGGAATACTAAAATAAAATCACTAACACAGCTACAAAAGCTTAACACAGATGTGAAAACAAAGAACTTGTTCTGATATAAACTCTTTCCTTTCCACTCTACCTAATGGGTGAAATAGGAAAATAAAAGACAGAAAAGCATGAAAGAAGATGAGGGAAAAGAAAGAAAAAAGAAGAAAAAACAAACACAAAAAGCCTGTACTTCAGAACTCTTCCATGCTCTCCCTACCAAGTTCTCCCTATCTACAAGTGTATGGGGGAACCTTTTCTGAGAAAGCCTCCATCCCCTTTTCTCATCATGCTTTAACTCCATAGTTACATATAAGTCAGGGAATCAGTCATGCTTGTCTATTTTTTCAAATAATAGTAGTTATAATTATAATAGTAATGATCTTTTTAGCTAGTAGGTAAGTAAAAGGAAAATCACACTAAGGCTATACCAATAATTTCACCAGAAATGAGACTGCTATAATAGTTCTGAGAAGGAATTTTACTTAGCTGCAGGTAGATTTGCAAAGGCATAGATTAAACTAGCTCACATTTTCTGAACCTGCTTTATGGTTTTGCAATAGGTCATCTTAGGCATCTCTGGATGCTTTGGCTTGTGACTGTAAGCTGGAGCCTCCTTGCATGTTTTGGGTTCTCCATGCTATTGCTGCTACTGCCAAGCTGCTTCATCTGTTCTTAGCACTATTCCTTATTTATTGAATAATCTGTTCCTTGAGTAGAGAGCTTTTCTGAAGCATTGCATTTGATTAAAGGAATTCTTATGGAAGCAGCAGGAGTAGCCATTATGTAATTAAAAGCTTCCTGTTTATATGGAAAATTGCTATGAGACGAGTGCTTTAAGAACACATAGACTCTAAAAAGATAGAGTTAGGACTTTCAAGTTTTGTTAAAAAATTGTGAGTCATCTTTGGGAATGGGATTAAAGCAAACTACTACTTTCATGTCCTCAGTACGCTGACTTTGTAAGCCTCCTTTTCTGTATTTTCTTGGTGTCCCCTTTCAGAAGGAAGCTGGAATTAAAGCTGAATTCCTGCCGAAGTGTCTGCTGTGCTGGAAAGCAGCTCTGCAAGGGAGCCCATCAGCTTAAGCAAAGGTGTCTTGACTTCTGCAAACTCCCCCTGCTTCTCCGTATTGAGCTGACATCAATGAGAGATTAGCTTGGTCCTGTAGTAATGACCCCTAAAGTCCTCGTGGTCTGGAATAACATGTTCTTGCTCCTTCTGCTTCGGTGGGGAATGAAGGAAAAAAAATGCCTTGGGTGGGAGGGAAACCCTCTGCTTAAATTTTAGTTGTGATTTGCTGAAAGTTCTTTCACCATTTTATGCCTATGAGTTTTTTTTTTAAATCAGTAATTGCTTAGCTTATGGTATATGAGCTGTTTATTCCTAAAGTTTGTAGGTAATGTATTACCCAGTGCCAGCAGTTCGCTGTCTAGGGCGAGATACTCTCAGCTGCAAACTTGCAATAGAAAGGAAGTCTGAGGCATTTTATTGATCTCTTAGGAGGAAGCATAGCCAAATTGTGAAGGAAATTTCTGCAAGTTATGACCTCTATAATATATCGAGCAATAGAATAGGGGCTTGAAATGCATCTACAGATGAGCTTCCACAGTTCACACCTCCTTTAATGCACTGAAAGTGAGAGCTGACTCTTTAGCATTTTGACAGGCGTCTGACCAGCACTCCTAGGCAGAAAGCGTGGACTTGCCATCAGAACTCAAGAGGGAGGATGTTCAGCTGTAGGCAATAGCTGCTAGTCCCTCCCCAGCTGCTTGATAAAGAAGAAGGGGCACCCACAAGAAGTGCACACAAGAAGCCACCACAATGGAGGGCTCAGCATCTCATGATGCTTGGTGCCACCATGTCCCCTCCTGGGAGACCTCCAAGAGCCAAGAGCAGCCTGAGGAGAGCCTGTTTGGAGAGGAGTTGGGCAGCAGGGAGGGAGGACCATGGTTCTCCTCTGGGACAGAAGTGACCTTGCAGAGCTGAGGAGGGTGACCAGCCTAAGATGTCTGTGAAAGATCGGGGAGGAATCCTTGGGGGAAAAGGAGCAAGACTGCAGCAGGACTTGTAGTGGGAGGACTAGGGGGAGGAATAGCAAAAGGAGAAGAAAATTTATTTTCATCTGAGCTCTGGGGTCAATTATATCACAGTGCTTAGGAGGACAAGCAGAGCCAGATTTCCTCGTGAAAGAGCTTTTCCTCCTGAAGTGATGCCAAAGTTAGGTGTAATGTTTCTAAGAAGTTATTAGGGCAGATTCTGCCTTCTCCCTCAGTGGTTGCTCTCTCTGAAAGCAGCAATGTCACCATGAGCTGAACCACTAATGCGGTGCACTAAAATACTTCATAAATAGCGCATGGTGAAGGGCTGCATTGCCTGTTCCCACACTAAATTCATTTCATCATGTAGCTGGTCCCATCAGGGAGCACGTTGGAGCAGGGGAGCTGGGGGACTTGGAGGTAACCAGCTGAGAAAATGAGGTGTCAAGAACTGGAGGAAAGGAAGTTCTGTGGCCAGAGAGAACAAGGCTTTGGGGAACGTGGCGAATGAAAGGAATCCCAAAATGAAATGTTTTATGCAAGCCATTATCAGAATAACTTAATATGCTAGGAACAAGACAAGGGATTCTTGAAAATCATTTGAGAATAAAATACGGATATATGGGGTGGGAAAAATTCAGATACAAGGCCAAGAACACCTTCCATCAGAATGCAGCTCTGGGGACACCACCTGAACTCTGAAATGGTCTTATAGAAGATGCACTCATTGTAAATGCAGAAGATACTGCATTAAAAAGAGAAACTAAAGCTGGCTCCCCAGTTAAGTGGAGCAGCATAGGACCAATGGGATATAGCAAGCACTCCACAGAGTGTTTCTGTTAAGGCAAGCTGTTAGAGACTCTAAGTTCAAGTTGATAAGTTAGAGGAATAATTCACATCTTGTTGCAATGCTGTTATTTCACTGAAAGCCTGTTGCTGTTTATGAAACCTGCCTTATTGCAGAATAAGCTGCTTGCTTTATGCTGGCAATAGTGATTTTTTTTTTTTTTTAATCTCCCTAGGTTGATCAATTGCCAAATAAGAAATTTTAAGTTTCAGATTTTAAATTTAAAGTCAACTACTTAAAATATCAAAAGACCTTCCCATTCCATCAGCACCCTGTGATATGAGCTGAGCTTTGCTCTGAAATATCTCAAGTAGTATCAAATAGTAATAGAGAGCTCGTGGTGGAGAGAGATCCCACCACGAGGAGAGGTGGGATCCCTGCTCTGGAGAACCCATTCACCCACTCCAGCCCAACTGATGCACAGAGGTCTTGGTGCTGGGGCCACCTCCCCCAGCAAAGTCACCAGGAAAAGACATTTTTTGTAACCCCATTATGAAGCAGCTACATGTTAGCATCGCTGTTAAATATGACATTTTCTTAGGAGCTTCATCACTGGGTGTAGGGATGCACTGTTCACGGAGACAAGTGCTGGTTGGGGATGAGTTATGGTGTACTCAGCCCCGCGGCTGTACTCTACGACGAATCAATTCCCCACGACAAGAGGAGAGGAACGCATGTAATATTTATGCCGTGTTGAGTTCTTGCCCTTGAAAGCCCAGATCCCAGCACCGAGATTTGGGGCCTTCATGGGCGTCCATGAAGATGAATTGATGCAGACCCACTGAGGACGAGCAGCTTCATGGAAAAAATATGCCCACACCTGATGGAGTAAGTGCTATTTATTGTTCTCAAGCTGCAATCGAATATAAAAGCAGCTGCCAAGGGAAAATAGGCACGCATCTTTTTTTTTTTTTTTCCAGAAGAATGCTACTCCATCTTAGATTTTGCTAATAAAATATAGTTTAAGTATGGATTTGTGTGGGTGTTAAAGTCAGGAAGTCTATTTATTTTTCTGAGAAATGATTTAATACTGTTCACGAGCCCAAATTGCACATGGGTTCTATAAATCCGAACTCCTCCTTCCACTGCCTTTGACTATCAGCCTGATTATATATAATGACAGAATTTATGGTAACAGCGCTGGAAAAACAGTCTCCATAGATACTTTTTGAATTCTCTTTCTGCTGAACAGCCTGACAATGTAGCCTGGCAGCTTCTAGTGAGTCCCACATCCAGGCCCTGTCCGAAAAATGGGTCCAGTTCCCACTGCCTAGTGCTTGATCTGCTGGCTAGCTGGCAGAGTGAGACCTGTGTCAGCACTCTGGCTTCTGAATTGCATTTTTAGGTGCTTAATTATGCCCATCTATTTTAAAGATTGCCAGTTTGCTCTTGCATGCCGAGGCCCTGAAGTCTAGGCATAACTACCCATTCTTTGGTAAATTTAAATAGATGCATTATCTGCTGAAGTGCTTTTTCCATTTTAGAAGCAGCCGTTAGACTAAATGCAGTGATCAATCAATATTGATTATCACAGTTTTTCACGGGCTTAAGGAAAGTGTCTTGCAATGAGGGCCTGCAGGCTATCAGTGCTTCGAACACGTGCCTGCCTTTTCCCTCGGAGAAATAAGAACGAGGATAATAAACGCTCTTGGCATGCCCATTAATTTTGCACCAGTGATATGGTCATTAAAAGGAGGATATAGGCTCTCCAGTAGCGTATAGCTGTAAGTACACGTGCATTTGACTGTAGCTGAATCTGAGGAATTATCTGCCTTGATTATGCAGCTATATATTTTTAAAGCTACTTAAATCCTGAGGAGGGACAAAGATGGGGGTAGAGGGTTCATGGGGTAGAGGGTTCATGGAGCACCACCTCTCCATGTCCCAGTCCTTCCAGCAGCTGAGATTCCCAAGCACTGCATGCAACAAAGAACTATTAAAGAGGCAAAATTCCCATTGCATCCATCCTCCCTGGGAAACAGCACGTAGGGCAGGGCTCAGTTTTGCAGGGGGAGCTTGACCAGGCGCTGCCTTTCTGCTCCTGCGCATTGCCTCTCTTTGCCCTTGAAGCCTGCAGCATTCTGGCTTTCCCCAAAGCTGAATTCAGCGCGCTCACTGTTGCCTGGACTTGGATGAACCCTGTTCTACGAGGTCCAGCCGCAGAGGCAGGTATGGATTTAATGCCAGTTACTGGCTGAGCTCCAGCAGCTTTTTGCATAACAGAAAAGCCAACAGAACAGCTAACCACATCACGGCGGTAGTCTCCCTCTTCTCCATGCTGCCTTTAGAAAGAGTAAAAGTCCATATGTGTCTCTTAAAAAATTTCAGCCTCATCTGCATGCCAGCTTGCACAGGTGTCATGGCTTGAACACTCCTTTTATTCCAAAGGCGTCATCTAAAACTCTTCTCGTTGGTCTCAACCACCCTGAAATTAGCCCTCTTGGAAGGATGCGTAGGCACACTGTTGTCCAGTATTGCCTGGCAGCAGCAAAGCCAGGGAATGGTCAAAATTAGTTTTTTTGGTTTCTCCTTGCAACATTGCGTCCATTGATTATGCCACTGATCAGTGGTTGCACTTTTATTTCTTGTAAAATCATATTTTCCAGGTAACTAGATCAGCCAAGCTCATACTGTTCTATTAATTTCTTCCAAAAGGCCATTAAGTTTAGAGCAAAAAGAAATGGTTGACAAATATGCTGTCTAGGCCCTTTTGAAAGCTTACCTTGAACCATTTTCTGTGCTGGAACTTAGTGCAACCTTGGGAGAAGGATCCCTGAACAGCTGCAGCTGCTTGTCTCCAGATGTTAAATGAATTGCAGCAATATATTCTACATCCACAAACTTTGCTACTGATATGACAGTCTCATCAGATCACCTCTAATACCAATTTCTCCTAAATTAAGGTGTCTAGAGACAAGAAAATGAAAAACAGAATAGATGTCAATTTGGAATCTGCCTTTGAGTTAAAATTTCAGAATTATTTATTCTTTTAATGTTCCTTATCAAAATGCTTGTCTCCAGCTATCTAGAGGTTGCTCAGCTCCATATCCGAAGCCTCCTACTTGCCTGATGTTATCAAATAAAAACGACTAACGATTCTCTGCTTGCATATCAGACACGGCTTCCAACACGTGTTTACCAAGTCAGATCTAATCTTGGGTCTCGTACTAATTCTTTGATCTTGGCGCTCTCAGTGCAGAGCAGAGCAGCAAACCACAACATTTTCATTAAGACACGTAGGTCATGCCATTTCCTGGGAAAGTAACGTTTTATTGCTCGATGTGCCCGAGCACGAACGACTGCCAGAGCTATTAGTGCAGGGCGTAAGAGCAGAATTACGAGGCTGTTTATGGAGAAGGCGGAGGTTCGGACACATGTTCCTGGGTGAGGATCTCCATCCATGGGGATGGAGAAGGCCCTGGGCTGTGACTTCTGCCCTGGGGATGAGGAGCAATTCCTGTTGGAATTCTCGTGTTTTTAGGAGCATTTGCTAGAAGAAGAGCAGTCACTGTGGACCCCGTTAGGATAGCAACGGATGAAGCATTTCTTATAGCACAGCTTGTCTCTAGAAATGATTAAACGTGCTGAAATGCCTCAGATCTGATTTAATGCAGTGCAGTGTTTCTTATGAATTAGAGCCTGTTTAGGACCTCCAGGACCAGAAAAGGAATAAAAAAAGCTGTACATGGAGTCCAGGTTGCACCTTGTAGCCTGCACACAAGGCCGCACTTCCATCCTCACCTGGGGCCATGAACAGGTATTGGAGTTTCTTAACCTTTACCCTAACCATTACTCACGGTTTTCATATCATTTTTGAGGGACAAGTCAATAAATGCTTTAAGGGCCTGAGAAAAAAAAGCGCCATAATTATCCACCTGCAATATCTGTGCTCTGACAGACCAGGGGAGCTTCTAGGGAGGGTTTCTCGGAAGCTTTCCATATGCCCAGATATTCAGGGCTAAAGGGGGAGCTGGGAGAGCGACGTTGACCTCAGGCCTGCAGTTAAGGACAGATAAGTATATCAAGCACTCCCTGAGAGCAACTTGGAGCATCTCCAGGGAGCCTTGGGCCTGATAACTGCCAGCAGCAGCTCTGAGTCCCAAGGCTTTGTGTTTTTGGAGCTGGGTTAAGGAAACCTAAAGTTCACAGTTAATTCTTTACCTGTACAGGGAGAGGCAGTCAAAATTCTCCTTCCAAAATCTCTAAAACGAGGGATTTGGCCTGAATTTTGGCATTAAGATATTTCTTTTCTCAACTTCCATCAGCTGTCTTTTTGCTGTTAAATTCTGATCCTGCAAAGATCCTACTTTTGACCTCGAGCTAGGATTTCATAAGCTTCAAGCTCTTTTGGCAGGCACAAGGATGCTGCGTTCATTGCTATTCCAAAGAGACAACACAGGGGAGAAGATGCCTGCATTAATAAGCAGAGTCAGACAGCTTGCTGCTTGTAGCTTGCTTAAACTAATCAATGATATGGGATTATGAACAAGACTTGCCAAAAGGCTCAGGGTTTTATTGGAATGCTTGCAGGTGATATTAAAGTTGGATACATAACAATATGAAATTTAATTCTGTCCTAACTATGGAGCTGTGATGCAGATCTTCACAGAAATCCACTGGATATCCAGAGCTGATTTCACCAACCCAGGTAGGTGTAGAATGACTGGCATGGACAAGCATCATGATACCTATGGACTTTAGTTATAGGAATGCAAATAGAGTTTGCCCTTACCTGGTGATGTGGTTTTGCCTCTGCAAATGTCCATCTCTGCTGAAATGTCCCCAGCTACTGTCTGCTGACCCTGAGAAAAGAGGCCCTGCCTTCTCAGCAGCCAGCTTGGACAAACACGGGCAGGTTCCTGCCTTTCACTGATCAAGATGCAGCGAGGGTCTGACCAGAGCAGGTGCACGTGGTGGCCTTGTTTGCTGCCCGGCTGGCACAGTGATTGCTGCCTCTCATGGGAATGCAGTCCGAGATGCTAACAAGGAAAAGGAGTGGGAGCTGTAAATACACAGGAGAAGGGTGGAGAAACCTCTGCTCAGATGGATACTTGTGTCTCCACCATTTGATTCCCTCTGGTATTTTTCCTCCAGTGAGATTTGAAACTTTTAGTTTTTTGAGCATGTTAACAAGTTAAAATCGCTCTTTTTAGAGAAAGATATTCTTTTGATTTTTTTTTCAGAAATCCTACGAAAATGATGGAAATGTCCCTGCCAGAGTGCTGTTTCATCTCTACTTCTCTTTTGTGCTTCCTGTTTATTTATGGATGCAGCTTTGCTTAGCAAGCAGGGGCTTCATGTTTTCTTGTTTGCTCATCTAGAAGCATGAGCTTTTCAGGGCCAACTCCAATATACTGCAGACTCTACCAGAAACAGTAGTCATGCCAAAGAGGTGAGGGATAGATATAGATAGATGGATAGATAGATAGATAGACAGACAGACAGACAGACAGACAGACGGACAGACGGACAGACAGACAGGGTGATCACAGGCCACCATCTGTGGAGAGAGTTGGTACCAAGTAGAAATAATTGCTGAAATATATTAAGTATTTGGGATTAGAAAGAAAAGACAGGAAGGATTTTTGACAAATATACAAGTATCCTGCTCTTCTGAACCCATCTTCCTGACTCTTGGACACCAATGTTCTTCAGGCACAGAAGTCTAGCAAGGCTAAAGATCAACGAGATAAATCCTTTTGGCTTTATGACAGGCATAATTTAAGCTAAAAGTTCCTCAGCAGATATTCTGTCCAAGCAATTTTCCCTCTCCCCATTGGCGTCCTTGCTGGAGAAGGTTCTGCAGCCTGGTCCTTGTCCCTTCTCCTGTTTGTCAGGAGGATACCAGCATCCTCATGCTCAAAACAACCCTTGTCCTCATGCCCTTGCCGGGAGTTCCCAGCAATCACCTCCCAAACAGACTCATCTTTTACTTCTTAACCTTTCCCATCACTCCAAAAAACTTCTGGCAACGTCACTCTGCCAGCAATTTTTGGCCATGGGTTTTTCCAGGGCTGAACTGGTGGGAGGGCGACCCTTTGAATCTCGATCCCTAGGGAAGTTACTGCAGCGGTCAGGAGCCAGCACTGCCGCCCAGACACAGAGGACATAAAGTCCCTCAAGTCTCTAAATGCCTATGTCATGATGGATTTTTGGGAAGTTCCAACCAGGAGGATAACAGCAAAAAAAGCCCCATTTCTCCTCTGTGGAGATGAGGAAGCCAAAAGCAGCCTTTTTTTCCCCCATACATATCACACAACCCATGTGCTGTTGAGCACCAGAGATGAGACCTGGGGTCAATACCCTGTTTCACAGCAAGGGCCAAGGAGCAATTCCCGTGTCCTTAGACTTAGGCCAGGTTGGGAAAAACAAACCCGGACCCTGATACTTTTAAGCACTCTCAAAGATATTTTTCTCATTCTTTCTACTAATGATACGGTACATCAGCAGGGCTGTTGGCAAAGCCTGCAGATGCCGGGCCAGATCAGCTGAACTCCATTTACTTGAGTGGATGGATGCCAGGTAAAGCAGCTGAGGACTCGGCTCTTTTATGTGAGCTGCAGCTATTGATGCTTATCTGCAAATTTTGCTCGAAGATTTCATGGGAACCACTTTTCTTGATTCTTAGACTTCGTGTGTCAGGATGGGCTGGAAATATCAGATATTCTTGCAGCACAAATTGTGCGCATGTGCATGGTCTGGCCTCCCCATGGAACAGCTACATCCACAGGGAATAACAGAGAAGATTAATGGAAAATTCAGCATCTTCCCAATGGCTTGTTCAGCTTCAGGACTAGTAATAAGAAAATCTCCCCAGGTCCCCATCAGATGCTTCTGCTCTCCTGTGCTTAATGATATTCCAAAAGGAAGGCCTTGCTAGCCTCACTAATAACACTGTGCTACTTAAAATTGCTTCTCGTTATTTGTTTATTTATTCACCTTTGATCAGTACAAATAGGTCTTTATCCTTAAGACTGACTGACTTGCACTGGCTGTGCTGTAGCATTGCAGTGCTGCAGGTTTTGCTTCATCCTTTGCTAATGCCCGGATGAGTTTTGTAATCAGAAGCAAAAAAACCCAACAACTTACTGCATTACATCTCAGGACATAATGCACTTCCTCTCAGACATATATGGAGAGCAATCCCCCTTTGGAATTGGCACTGCTTGCAGCTGATGCTGGGAGCGATTTCCTTCTCATACTGATGAAATGTGATGCACACGTGCAAATGGGGCAGCTCAACTTTTAGCAGTGTGTCAGCCAGCAATGCAAAGCCCATCCGTTCAGACAGGCAGGAAGGCTAAGTACCAAACCCCTCACTCATGCAATGTGAAAAGCTCTCCATGGACATTCCTGTTTTACAATGTCTAAGGCTAAAACTTGGGCTTTTTGCATGTACCAGCCCAAAGAGCGGCTCCTCCAGGGGAGTTTGTTCTCTACTGCTCATGTTTAAAGTGCATATGGACCACCTGTTATTGGGTTTGTAAAGATTATAATTACTTCTCTGCATAATGTCTGCAGGATGTGAATGGGATAGCTTATTTGCCAAGACCATATAAATATAGTAAATATAATCTACTTTTTACGGAACATTCTTATTTTTAGGTCCCAAGGCGTTTTATAAAAGAGAGAAATAACATTACTGCTACTTTCTGTATGTGAAAAGCACGCCAGTAAGAGATTAAATTATTTATACAAAATCCATCTGCAGGTCAGTGGCAGAACCGGCAGCTAAATCTGTTTTTGCTGAGCCCCAGTCTATTATATGTGTACAAATCCTGTGTGACATTCAGGCAGTTTCAGCTAATGAAACATGCGCTACAACAAATAATGTGCTTTGCAGCAGTCTCAGGCCCTTATGGAGATTTCGGGGAGAGCAGAATGGGTCTGTTATTGTGAATTCACTGCAGGAGCTGCTCCAAAGGACAGATATTTTCAGTGAGCACCTATGCGAAGTCTGCTGCGCTGTCCTCACTGCTGAAGTGCAATTATGGATAAGTGCAAATAATGAGGAAGTCATCAGCTATTCCTTGCCAATAGTCCCTCCAACAATTTTGCCCCCAAGTTCCTGCATTATTCTTCATTACTTAGGAAGGAGCCATGCATTATTAATGAGTGCATCCTGCTTTTCTTTAGCTAGTTTGGTGGATGAGCAAATTAAGGGCTTCTGGCTGTGTGGCGGGGAGGCAGGAATGGGATTCATCCCTATCAGAAAATTGCTTACCCTGCACTCCAGCACAGTGCAAATGCCTACGGCACCAAGAGTTGCTCCTAGCAGGGCGTACGGACAACCAAGAACTATCCCTAGCAGTGAAAAGCCCACTGAAAAGACATGTTTTCCACTGGAAAGACATGTTTTCCACTGCTTCCTTCGGTATATTTTCTTTACATTGTGTAGAGCAGCTCTTACCTCCTAATTACAGGCGAGAAGCTATTTGAGAAAATGCAGTGCATTCCTCGTTACCTAAAATAGCTGCGAATCGTGCAATTTTCCCCCTTAAAATGGGTGTGATCGGCTTCCAAGAGCAGCTCTAAATAGCTCCATTGAAACACATGGAGCTTACTGTGGCAGCACAAAGCCAACGTAATCGAAGAATAACCCCGTATTCCTCCCGAGTGGCGTGTCCCACAGAAGGTGCTGTGGAAGGTCGAGCCTGCTCTTTGCTTGTAACCTCCCTGGAAAAGGAGAAAACCTTTCTGTGGCAAAAGTGCATGTGAAAAGGCAGCAGATTTTGTGTCCTGGTCGTGGTTATTGCAACAAACTGGTTGTTTCTACCTCACCCAAGAATCTTTTTTTTCAGTACATCTCTCTTCCCCAGGTAATTCCCACCACATGTGAGTTTTTCTCCTAGTAAATCTTCTGAAAACATCCCTCAAACCCCCCCAGTAAAATCCCTGCCTTCTTTTGAACTAGGTCCTTAGAAGCAAAATGCCACCAGAATTTGATTTATGGAGAAAGCACGAATCTCACATATGCATGTTTGGTCAGAAAATCATGTGTAGTGTTTTTTAACTCTGCTGCCACAAAGGCAAGGAGCAAAACCTTCAGGAACCACTGCGGGAGTCAAGAAAGGACAAGCAGCTTCTCTGTGCTGTTCTCCTGCTCTTCCTAATTCTCCAGGACTTCTCACCACAGCAATGTGGTGGTTGGCCATTCTGCAAGTCCTTATCTTCAGCAAACCCACAAAAATTTCCATTATAGGGTGTGAAATCTCATGAAGAAGAGATGTAGAAAGATGAAAAATTTAACTTACAGAGAAGAAAAGGAAATGTGTGGTCCTTGCAAGAGGCAGAATTCACGTTAAGCTCCTGAGATCTGGAGAGACCTTCATGCAGCTTAGGAAGCAGAGGTTCAGTCTTCTATTGATGTGGAGAATAGGCATCATTTTTCCTGGGAGCTGCACCTTGCTTCATGTTACATTTCCCAAGCACATTTTGCAAACCTCTTTGATTCTCTTCTTCTGCAGTTCTCTTAAGGGCATAGATGGAAAGGAAACGTCAAAAAATCCACCAATTCAATACTCACTATTTTACTGTAATCTTTCAAAGTCACCATAATGACCCAAACTTTAGGGACAATTTCTCTGCAAACAAGGCTCCACTCATGCCCGTTCTCTTTCCCATTAAGACTTCTTCTTCCTCTTCAGGAATAATTTTAGACTCTTCAGTTTCCAAGCATTAGAAAAAAGGATTACCGTCTCTTCCTAACCCATTTATGGTAGGTAAGATGAAATTCAGAAGGGAATAAAAGGAAACAATCAATGCTAAAAACTTTTGCAATGATGCTCTTATAATTCTGCAGGGTTAAATCGGTTGGGACTCACCGGATATTTCTTTTCTTAGCTAGCAGAAAAGCACAGGAAAGGAAAACCAGCCTTTTAGAAACCCTAGTGTCAAAAAAGGATATCCTGAACACCATATGAACCATGCCACTGAAACCGGGCTTTCAGATGACAGCTAACATGATCTTGTGTTACAAATATATATATATTTAAAAATAACTCCTTTTCTCTTCAACAAAAAGAGATTTATGACTCAGGGCCACATGTCCCCAGAAAAGCAAAGGTCAGGTCTTGCTAAACCAGAACCCTATTTTGATTTTAAATCGCTTGGCCGCTGAAGATAGCATCATTCAGTTGAATAATACTTAGCAAGAGCTAGCTTTGTAGGCAATAGGTTCAAAGGATAAAGATTTAGTGAGCAGAGGGAACCAGCAGAGTATTTTAATTCATGTAAATAAGTCCTCATGTAAACATTCCTGGGGAGCAATTGAGAAAGGATTATTTGCAAGAGTGAGCATGTTTTGGGATCGGGCCTTGCCCTGTTTTCTTTTGATCCTCGGAGCTGTTAAATGGATTTACAAGGTGCTGTTCTTGTTCAAGTGGTCGTTTTCCCCACCTTATTTTGGCAACATATCTGTCCTACAGTGGGTCTCAGCAAAAAAAATACCTCAGATAGGGACCATTCGACTGTTTTTAAGCAGTTGTGGGAATCTGGGCAGTCAGATAATCAATGAGATGTGGAAATGCCAATATTTAAACTAAACAGAGATTTATTTTTACCAGGCCATTCCTTCTGCATTCCCCTAGTATTTTGCTTCAGGATACCCAACTTTCTACCAGCAATAAGGGGGCTTTTCTAGCATAAAACAAAGCCAAGAAGCAGTGGACTAACATGAAATCCATTAAAATTACTGAGAGCTATTGAACAGTCCTCTGTAGGAACCTGGTGAACCTGGCCATGTCCCTGTGAACCTAATGCTCTGATGCTGGCTCAGAAAGAATTGCACCATGTCAACATGGGCGCTTAAAAAACCACCTTGGAACTTCAACGGTGAAACTATATCCTAAAATAACATCTCTGCTGGCACTGACTTGGAGTCCCCTGCCCTTCTGCTAATTCTGCTGAAGAATCCGTGCATTTCTTGCAGTGGTTGCAGTTCTTGTCCTTGGTCGCTTGCTCCCTGGAGTTTATTTGGAGTTTTGAGGCATGGGGAAAACCAGCTTGCAACTATTTTAAGGGTTTAATAGCAGGATTTTGTGCCTGGTGAAGTGAAAGATTTGCTTACTTCTTGGCATCCCCTTTCTTTTCATCTCAAGAAGGGCATAAAAGACATCTAAGTATATCTTTTGTTTGCCAGGGGATTTTATTTTGTCTACAACATTTTATATGAAGCGCTATAGCCCAAGCCAGCATTTTGCTCAAAACAGACTGTTTTTCAAGAACATCCAGGATAAATCACATTCCCTGGAGCCTTTGAGATGAATTAAAAGCCTCACTATCTCCTGTGGGACTTGGTGGGTCTGGTTGAATTCTGCCATCTTCATCTCCTTCTGAGCTATAAAATGTCATTACATTTTAAGACAGATGACACTAAGCTTGGCTGTCAAGAGGCTGACAAATGCTCACTTAGGATCTGCTGTGTTCAAACAGCGCAAATTCACACGTCTCATGGTGTCTCCACCAGCTTTGATACTTAAATTGCTGGTTGCTGCTGAAATGTCCAGCCAGGCTGACTGTCCAGGGCAGTGCCTCACCTGATACCTTCCTGACCTGAAAATCTTACAGCTGATTTTAACTAACGTTTGATTTCACCTCTTGCAAAGTTCTCCGTACATATATATATATATGCATATATATATTTAAAGAGCACTCTTTCCAACTAATTTCTCACTAAATATTCCATTTGAAGTCAGCTCCAAATAGAAGTAACTGGTAGTTACCAGTCATCTCTCTGCTAAAATTAACTAACTGCTTTCATGGAAAGAAAGTTCTCTAGTGTGCAAAATTCCCACTCGATAATAAATTGCAGATTTCAGGTGCTTGGATTGAAAATCCAGTGTCCGTATGCCAGTAATTAATGGTGCATGATGCAGCTGGCTCGGGAATGCCGGGATGCAACCTGCCTGCTAGCGAGATCCTTGGACTCGTGTCTTGCTCCTGCTCATGCCTGCTATTTATCCTTGTATTTTAAAGCTACTTTATTCTGTGGGGAGATGAGGGTAACTCGAGTCATGCCGTGGATATTCTCGCCTGCCTTTGTTGATTCAAGCTGCAAACCTTTTCCACTCCCGGGGCTTGCTCTTAGTTTGGTTTTCCAGTTTTGCTAGGAAATGTCTTGTGTGTTTGGAAAATGGGAGCGCTGCAATTGGCAGGGGCTGAGGAGACCTTTATCCACGAGCCAGGCTGGTTTTCCATGGTCACCTCCGTGCCCTCGGAAGCGCTCGGAGTGGTGGCACTCGTGGGCACTGAGCATCTAGGGCCGC
The DNA here is from genome assembly GCA_032273925.1 of Rhynchotus rufescens. Classification (NCBI taxonomy): domain Eukaryota; kingdom Metazoa; phylum Chordata; class Aves; order Tinamiformes; family Tinamidae; genus Rhynchotus; species Rhynchotus rufescens. The sequence continues at coordinate 18,664 of JAVCKT010121079.1, forward strand.
GTGCTGGGAGGTGGAGATCCTGTAGCAGATCCTGCCCCTGGGCACGAGTGGGATCATCCTCACTCCTGCTCGTGACAAAACTGGGGCTCTGGAGCATTGCCCAGCTTGTTCATTGATAGGAGGCATTGCTGTAAGTCTGCTTCGGGATCATTCCTTAATAAAGACATGCTTATTCCAAGAAGAAACCCTTCCCTTCATGCGGCTGAAGCCATACGGAAAAGTGAAAAGGAACGCTGGAATTCAGTGCCTGATGTTGTTTATACAAATGACTTTCACATTTCTGTGGTTTCTTCAACTTGGAAAAGCAAATTTGCCCATGTTTTCATTCCCTAAGAGGAGATAAGAATCCCACTCCTTGGAAAAAGGCCATTAAAATGCTCAGCCTTGATGTGTGCTGGGGTATAGAGCGTGCCTGTGTGCAAACCACATCAACGGGTGCAATTGCAAGGTCTTGCCCCGTGCTGTGTACACAGTGACCAGACAGTCTGGCCGGTTGTGCTCAACCCAAGGTTGGTCTTCGGGGGGTGTCTGCTCACCTCCCCTTGCCCCTGCTGCCTTGAACTGGGCTTGAACTGGAGGAGATCTACAAGAAAGGACCCTCCAGCCCATTGCCAGACCCCCTGTAAGCCCAGATCGCCAGCCTGACACTATTTATGAGGTTGTTATTTAAATAAATTATGTTTTATGGGCATGCACGCTTGCACTTTCGTGTCGACAGCTTAGCAAGGCTCTCCAAGCTTGCAGGGTCTTGCATGGCCCGGGCTCGTTATGCACAAACCCAGTTTGGGTTCCCACTGGCTCCCACTCCCACTCCGGACTGTCCTCTCGCGTTTCAGCCCTCAGCCCAAACTCTTCCAGCTTATGGAAACCCGATTAGAAAGGTTTTGCCAGGACGCTGAGCAAAACCTCTCTGGCCAAAGCTATCAGCCATCTCAATCTGAAAGCTTGTTTGCAGTAATAATTAATCTCTCCGGCAGAGCTTGCTTTTGCAAATGTTGTGCTTTCACTTCACCCAGCTATCAACATCTATCCCCACTCACTCTGTCCCTTTCCGGCTCTGTTTTATGCATATTTCCAATATTGCAAATAACATCTGCTCCTATATGGGGAGAAACAGTGATATTTTATAACACAAGGCCCCACGTTTCTAGCTGTATTTCAGTAGACGAGGCATATAGAAGTTAATTTACACTTGTAAAACACGGCAATAAAGTAGGGCTATGAAAATCGAGTACCGAATTCTGCATTGCCAAGTGATGAGCACTTAATGGCAAAAGCTTTCTAATGCAGGAAAACTTGCACAGATTTCCTGTGTGCACTGCTGGACCTGTCAGAGTTTGGAAGAAGGTGCTGAATAAGCACTTCATAAACAAAGCATCTCATCTGCTTGCACATTACCTTATCTGTTGTTTAAAGTGCCCATCATTTAGCATTTATTCCTGCTGGGGATTTCTTTCTGCCTTTATTGTGGAGGCTTTTAGGGCCATCATGGTCTCAGAGTCTGTGTTTCAGGATGCAGTCTGGCCAAGTCTGGGTGCTGCCATGGGAAAAAAAACACTTATTAGGGCTTCTTTCCTGCATCGTAAAGGAATGGTAAAAGATATCAATGTCTTTTATTTTTTTTTTTTTTCTGTAAAACTAGGGAGGGTTTAAAGTTGTTGGGAAAATGTCCAAGAAAAAAACGAATTGTTGAATAGTGCTATTTTTGTCCTGGGCTCTCTGAATTCCTCCTTTCTTCCCCTCATCCCTTCTGGTTTGATTTGCACTTAGGGATTAATAAACCGCTTATTAAAGGGCAGATTTTGAGGCCTGAGGGTTGTTTCTCTCTCCTGCTGGAGCGTGTTCCCCGCCGAGCGAAGCTGTGGGTCTGACCCTGACACCATCCGGACTTCCAGCAGCTCCCGAACCCCGGGAGAAGCAAAAGGAGGTTGTCCAAAGGGCTCTTCCCTGCTATCCAAGTATGTTTTGAATAACATAGTTCGCAGAATCACAGAATCTGGATCACCCTCGCTG